>JAPYZS010000627.1:0-39052 GCA_030522925.1 Trissolcus japonicus | reverse complement strand
AATAAAAAGTTGAATTTAACTTATAATAAGCTGAAAAACTCAAGTTATTAATAGTTGAGTTCGGTTCCATGGAATTATACCCTGAAATTTTTCTCAGTGCATGTATGCATTTTTGTCACGTTTTCGAACCCTTGGCACAGGGATTTGCACGGGGTTGGCGTTGTGTCAACATCCAGCGGGCAAAAAAGTTTGAAAACACGTCTGAAAGCTAACATTGTCCGCTGCGCTGAAATTCACGAATGAATGGATAATTGATCAGAAGTTGCATTGTGTGTTGCGTTTCAAAGACACAACTTTTCGTATTTTTTGCTGCTACACAAAGTGTCTAATATTTTAAACCAAACTCGAATGTAGATAGGATATAGGACCAACCAGGGTAATGGTGACACAAAAATGCAAAGTTAAACTCTAATGTCGCATTATTTATTTATTTCCATCTTCAGTTCTTTTTTTGCAAATATATTTGTAATCTCCTACTAAAATAAATCTTAAAATAACTTTTACACCATCCTCCAATATTCGACATAAAATTTCGCTCAAACATTTTGGAGAAAACATTTCATTTTCTTTCAGGGATGATTTGCATCTCAAAAACTTTCTTTGACTAGTAAATTAATAAAGTTTTACCAGCCTTGAGAGAGTGTAAGAATAATAAATTTTGGCATCCACGAACTGGAGGTGTTTTCTTGTACATTATTTAGCACTCTTTTTGTTGCATCCTGCCAGATAGCAGAAAAATGTGGAACGTCACAAAAAAGAATTGAGACTAAAAAGTATTTTGACTATTTTTAATAAATTTAAAACCTTCGTTAACTAATGACCAGTCGCACTACCTATTAAAAAAATTTAAACTGAACAATTTGTCAGGATGTTCCAAATGTCTAAAAAATATTGTTTGGTAAAAAAATTTATCCAAAGTGCCCAACTTCAAAAATCTACCTTCGCACTAGCTTTCGTGATACAATTTCAGCGCGCAATCGACAGCAAGTTGAAGGAAATGTACCGACGAAACAGCAACTTGTATTTAAGCATGTCTAATTTACCATTCGTACTGCAATCCAAAGCTGACCTTTTAACTCGATTTCCCTGAACTTGAAATTATAGATCACGCTCGTACCGCGATGTACCTTAGACGCTGTTCCACACATACATTTAAGTTCGCCCCCAAGCACGCGAGCTTCTTGCAAGGTCGGTGACACGCAACATACAGATCTCGTATAAAGCGCACTTTGTTTTCGTCAGTTACGTCTGTTAGGTTCCAATAAATGAATTACTTGTTTCCAGTCGAGGACTTTCTATATTGTCTGCAATATAAACATTCTTCTCTAAAATCAATCATGTAAACAGAAATTCATTTATTCTTCTGAAAATAAACAAATTCAAAAACGAATACTTTCTTAGGCTTTGTTTTTACATGTCAAAATCTTTTGTAAACGATAGTTTTTTTACAATGAAAAAAATGATGAAAATAGAGTATCATATTTGTATGATCCTACATTAGTACATTTTTATATACTGAATCACATATACTGAGTTTATTCGATCAAGTGAAAAATACGCTTAGAAAGCGAAAAAAAGGTTAATAATAATGCAGGAGATCATTTTCCTTCCGGTTTTCTCATTTTTTCCAACCCAAGTGTGTCTTTAGACTGCACTTGCGTAATAATCTCGAGACCAATCAGTTCATTTTGCTACACCCCGCGTTGCTGGCGTAACCCAGAGGCAAGAGTGTGGGTGGCACGTCGTGCACCGCGAGGCTCGGGGTAGGTAAAAGCCTGTCCGCGTTTTTTAAACGAAGCACACGGTGACTCACGAATGTGTCTTGCGAAAGTGGAGCGCTCGGCTGTAAACGAGAAGCACAACGTCGCGACGTCACGAGAGTTCTGTTATGAATATTTTTCAACGTCACAATAAAAGCTTTGTGGTTCGAGCATGGGAAAGTGTTTTTGAAAAAAAATTAATAGCAGTTTGTCAACTACCATTGAGCATTCATATCGAGAGGTCTCAATTTTTAGTACAAACAAAATTCTCAATTTTTAGTGCAAACAAAATTCTCAAGAGGACAAAAGTCAACTACGAAATTTAAACTGAAATCAACTGAAATGATATTGAAACATTTGCAAACGTTATCATGTAATTTTTTTTTTAATTATTTCATATTAATTCGATGTTTACTTCACACGCTGAAGTAAACTTAGCTCTTAGGTTAATTAATTTTTTTGCGCAAAGAACACGCGAAGACGTTAGAATTACAATATAATAGATTTTCCGTTCCCAAGAAGTCCCTCCGTAAGATGCACGATGTTTGTGTGACCTTGCGAGCAGCCATTGGCATTGCGACTTTCTGGAGAACGCTAGATCGAACACGCTGCAAGATTGTTTTATTATATTGAAAATCAATCTTCTCCTACTCGTCAAAACGTCAAATCGAATTGGCTTTGGCGATCAAAAATTTCATCGTCATACTCCCTTGAATCTCTCAGAGAATGAATTTCATTTTTTTATTCGTAGAAATAAAAATTTCTAAAATGAAATAATGAAAAGAATAGTATCGCATCATTTTTCTATCTCAATTTTTATTCATTAATTTTTATTAATCATTGAATGAAAATTTACTATCTTCATCTAGAGAGATATATATACATATATGTATATATATCTAGATAAAAATATAGTTCGAAAGTGTGCGAATAGAAAAAGAATGATGAGTCATTTCTCTAAATCTGCAAGTGACATTTTTATGATTAAGATATATATGTTTATTGCAAACGAAACGTCTGCTCGAATTACAAATTTTCCGTGGATAACGAAACGCGTGATTATTAGGACAAAATGCGAAAAGTAATAACTGAATGACATGTGTGGGAAGGTCCCACGAACCTCATTTAGTGGGAGTCACTCTCTAAACACTCAATTCTTAATTCCCCTTTCGAGTTTTCCTTTTTTCGTTCAAGCGAGTATGGCAATGCGGATTAGTGTATCATCGGGTCAACTGTCTCATCCGTCGTCTTTTATAAGTTCTCATCATTGAAACCAAGTTCCTGCCTCATCGTGCACATTGTCGAATTTAATTGACAAAACATTTATACAAAAACCGGCAAAAACAAAAATTGGATCAATGATTTCGTCGCAGGAATTTTTATTCGTTCCATTAATCAGATTTCATGAACCCTTTGTGAATCCCAATTCTTTATATCATTTCCTATATTTTGTTAAATAAAAGATGATACATTTTTCTATACAACAATGGCTCGAGGAAAATTAACATGACAAACTCAGTCCAGTGGTTGTGAGATCCAACGTGACGGGACTTTAAACTTTCCACATACTTAGCCATTTGATTCGGGCCAATTCAATGGAAAAACCTGTTTCAAAGGCGATCATTTCTCGTAGGAGAGACGTCAGAACAACCGAAATACCTGTCACGTTGTCAACTACGATTCAATGGGTGAACGTGAAAAGGCACTTGGTTCCGGCGTTTTCATATCGTCAAGTCCGACGATTTTAATGACAACGGGCCGAGGCCGTATAATTTTTGGTTGTCACGCTGCAATTTTTTATTACGAGATGGAACATTTTTCTAACGTTATTACCATTCTAGGACACGTATGGTATGTTATCTTACATGCCTATGCATGAAGTTTTTTGTAATGAGTACAGACGAGCTGGAACGTTTATAGACATTTGCATAAGTGATTATTTATAAGTCACTGCCCATGATGTTTTCAGGGTTCACAATATCATTAAAATGATTCATCTTGGAGGATGCTTGCAAAAATGAATTGTAACGAACATTGACATAATTATATTTCAATGCAAATTTATTGAAATGATTAGAAGCATTGTGTTTGTGATTTTTTTCAATTTTTTAATAATCAATTTACAAAGTTTTTGATAAAAAAATTTGTTCACCTCAAAAGAAAATTGATTCACATTTATTTCAAATTCAAAGCACTCTTTATTGTAAAAAATATGATGGATGATTATTAAAAAAAAATTAAATAGAAGGTATAAAAGATCGTGGCAAGTTTTTTGTATAAAAAAATATTGGATCAAAAATAATGAAGAAAAAAATGATCGAGTTTTGTCAATTGGTGGAACGAAATTGTTTGCACGAACGTGTGCGTGCCATTGGTCCAAATCACGGTTCATCTGAGCGTACACGGATTAATGCAACGTGTGATTATTTACAGCTTGGTACTTAGAGTTTCCTGCGCTGAATAAACCTCAAATATGCAAAATCAAGCATAAAAGAGCTGCCGGACTAATGACAGTTTATTACACGTACGAATATAATTGACGAAACGTTTTTCATTCACTGAAAATTGTTTACTGAATAGAAATCGGAGTTATCGAGGCGGGAAAAAATGGGTAACATTTTCTAATTGTGCGAATATGTTGTCGAGCGTGTCGTCATTTTATTTGTTCACTGGTTACGTGACATTTTCTTTTTGAAGAAACATTTCTTTCGAAAA
Source organism: Trissolcus japonicus (assembly GCA_030522925.1). NCBI lineage: Eukaryota > Metazoa > Arthropoda > Insecta > Hymenoptera > Scelionidae > Trissolcus > Trissolcus japonicus. The sequence continues at coordinate 34,577 of JAPYZS010000627.1, read as the reverse complement.
GGTGGGAAATTTTTCCTGTTCAGTTTGAATGAAAAACATTCATTACAAAATTATTTTCCATTTCTATCGATTTCTTTTTTACATTTCAATATTCCAACTGTTACAGATTTAATTTTTCACTTCAATCTATTATTTGGATGAAAGTTATAAGAATGTCTCAAGAGTAACTGTAACTCTCCTTGATGGCAGATTCTTTTTTCAACGGACCATATAAAATTATAGCTCCGAAGATGACAGAAAAAAAAGGGTCAATCATACCTGTGGAGGAAGCATTTGTTTTCTAATATCATGCTAATGAGAAAGAGAGAAAAAAAATTTAATAATTCGGTGAATTAACGTGCCTTCACCTTGACGAACGGTCTTGATGGAATGGCCCCTAATATTGCCTAAAGATTTTCAAACCTCAATGTCTTCGTAAAACGCGCACGAATGTTAATCTTGTGCAATTTCCTATTCAATAACATTTTTAATGGGCCCTTCGTCTGGTTGAGATAAGCAAATCAAATAAACCGACCCATAAAAGATTAGTCGATTAATATAGCGACTAATTTGACATCGGTGCTTAAAATATTGCACGATTCCAAAATGAATATTCAATCTCGAGATAATCGTCGAGTTAATTTCTGATTATTTCTGCGCGGGACGTTTCAATAAAAGTTTTGGCGATCGGCAAGCAATATGCTTAATGAAGAAACTTTGAATTATGCAAAGTTTGTATTATTTGAAGCGAATTTTCAACAGTCACTATTTTATGAAATTTGAAACAAACTTGAAACAAACAAATTTGAGTTAAGTTGAATTTCGAATTCTGGTTTCAATAAATCCTCGGGGGATTTAATTTATTTAAACTCTTTAAAAACAAAAATTAAATTAGAAACTGAATCAATTAAAAAATCGCTTTTCGATCGATTGTTTTTCTTTCGGATGTTACAATTTCTTTTTCTTGCAAAAAATATTTCCAATCAATAGATAGTTTCAGCCAAAAACTCATTCGCGTAGCAAAAAAAAAACAAGAATCAAAATTTTGAGTCAGTAATTACGGGACGTGAAAAAGAGGAACCATAAGCCGAAACCGGTTATTTTCTCCTTCACTCACCTTTTCGTAACAAGGATCACTCAATGCCTCCCAAAGTATCACCAAAATGTTTCTCCTCAATCCGGTCAGCGATTCCTCGGAGCGAAAAGTTCATCCCAAAAGTAAAGTTTGTCCCTTGAAGATCGGCATGTCGCATAGCCGGCGTATGTGCCACCTGCCGTATGTCAAAACCGCTGGATGCGGAAACTCACTTACATCAATTCCGGCTTCAACAACTTCCGTCAATTCAATTCACAAAACCGGGACGAATCGTCAACGTACAGTTTCACTCCGCTCTCAACAACCATTTCACTCGAAAAAAATTAATAAAATTTGCAGTTCCTCTTGACCGGAGAGGATTTTTGGTCCCAAGTAAAACTTGTTGTTTTCAACAATCACAAAAACTTTGCGACAACTGTCAACTGTCAAACTGTCAACTGACAAGCTAGACAGCACGGTTCGTTTGTTTGTCCGATGGAAAATCGGTGGATTTTCAATTAAACATTCGGTAGTTTATTGCGGGGATGAAAAAGCGATCGACCAATAACTGGGAATCGCGCAAGTGCCGGCCTGTCGCGGCTCGGCAGTCGCAGCACCGTCGCAGCACTGACACTGTGGACTCCGATGCCACGCGACTCCGGACTCGAAAGCCTTAGCGCGCAAGATGGATACCGGTTGGAGCACGCGCGCGATTGGTCCGCGCGGTCCCGGCTCTCCGACCGCTCTTATCTCGCGCGCGAGACTCTTTTTGAACCATTCGCGTACAATCAATGGGTGCTTTTTCCGCGAGAAAGTCCTGCGATTTTCGCACTCCTGCGGAAGTCAAGTTTACGTTCGGATGAGTTGTTTCATAAGCCAATATTTTCGATGGAACACGCCGAGAACGCAGAGGCATTCTAATGGGGGAGTTTCAGAATCCCAGGACCCACGAGTATTTTAACGATTCCTGTAGAGTTTTACTACCCGACGAAGTTGTTACTACAACAGATCTGAATCGTTTTTTCCAAAATTTTCTTATTTTATTAAAATTTTCTTTAAAACTTGTACTAATATTTTCTAGGTAAATAAACATATTTGGCATATATGTAACGTTTATTAGAATAAAAAATACATGGATTGAAAAAAAAATAAACAATCAGATTGCTCCTTTTCTATGATTAAAATAAGAGATCATAAATCATGCAAGAAAATTCCACTAGAAAATTTGAAAAGTCCTTTTTCAGCAACCATCGTAAAAGATTGGATTCTAAACATGCATGCATGTATATGATCGCACATTGAAACGACTTATAGCTATAAAGATCGTAAATTATACTTCACGCTCGTCGTTATTTTATTACAATTCTTGATCCTAGATCGTCAACGGGTTCTCTTCAAACCATAAACTTTTAATAACGACAAACGGAAATATGGACATTAACATTATAATTGATAACGTACAATCAATGCCAAGCTTAGCACGGTAGTAGTTTGCGCAGAAGCTGCAATCGTAGACGACCCGAACGGTGCAACCGAAGAAATTCAACCTTCTAAGACTCAGCGATGGCCCCATACAAGTGAGTCCGAACAAACGAAAGAGGGAAGAATAATTGGATTCTAATGAAAAATTCAAAGCACGAAAAAGAGACAGACCACCTCGTGACATGTTGTTTGTTTCGTCTCTTCTACATCAGGAATTGATTAAAATTGCAGCCACGCAAAAAATCTCTGACGACAATTTCGGACGTGTTTTTTTGTTTCGTTTTTTTAATAGGTGATTTTGGATTTGACAGTTTAAAATGGAAATTTAATTTTTGAAGTTTTGATTAAATTCGCTGATTTTTTTGTCGTATAATCAATTTTTACTTTTTATATTGCAAGTGAAACTGCTACAACTTGAATATTTTAATTATTCTAATTGATTTGATAAAGATAAGGGATCAACTTTCTAGTTTTCTATATAAATCGACTCGAAATTGACAGATTCCGCTGCAATATGCAATCGTCGAGTTTTATTTTTTATATAACGATTTATTGGGTCGCGCAGAATGCAAAAGTCAAAACAAAATCAAAGCAACGAGGGGGTCGAAGAATTCGTTTTCACCGAAACCAATTAACGATCCAGCGATCAATTACCCTCAGCCGTTCGACCCTGAATGGAATGCAAGTAACTGCAAATTTCCGGTAAGCCTCAGGCGACTGAATCTAAGCGAAATGGGTGTATCTCGTTTGAACTCATTCCAGCCGCTGAATCTTGTCAATGAATTAAGCAGGGCAAGACGAGCAAAATGATTCCTCTCTCGTCCGCCAATATTCCCCACTCCAACCACATTTTCCCATTTTCTGCTTCCGTTTTTTGATCGCCGTGTATATTTTTCTCCCTCGTCATCAACCTCCTCATTTCGTGCAATTATCAAGATCTAAATTCGATTGTTTTCCAATTCTAAACATCCTAACTGACAAAAGTTAAAAAATGTTTTCCATTTGAAAATGAATTATTCGCTGATAACAATTTTTTTTAAAACTTTTTTATTATGAATAATTTAGTTATCTTATTTTTCTTCATTCTACAATTTGCATCTTGAAAATATCTTAATCTCATGTTAAAATCATCATTAAGCCATAATAATATGAAATTCTTATACATTACCTAGATGCTTTAGGGCACTAGATATTTCATAGCAAATTATTATGCGGAGAATTTGATTAGTTTATATGCGCAAGCACGCGAGTTTGGGTTATGTGTCCAAAAGCTCCTACGGCGTCTGAGATATAAACAAGACAACATCTCTCGCCACCAACGTGCCACTTGTGTGTGCATCTTGCATCCCTGCGACAGGTGTTCTCAGATCAATAATAAGATCACGTGGGGACTAAGAACAGCGGCAACGATCGCACATAAAGCATGCAGCGTCTGTACCCGGTACCTGTTTTCCAAGCGCAAGAAGTAAACAGCTCTGCATCTACCCGTTTGCCTGGAATTCCACGACATGCCACTCGTCTATCCAACGCGGTTAAAGAACGGACTTTGAACAATTCTGTGCTCCCCTTTTTTTTCGTTACATTTGCGGAGCATTGTATTCAGCAAGAATGTATGATGTTTTTGTTCAATTCGTTTCAAATTGTTGTCGAAATATTAAGTTCACAACGAAATATTACCTTGTCTTAATTTTATCAAAAAATGAGTTACTAAGAAAATAAATTAATAACAAAAAATGTTGTGATTTTTGTAACAATTTTCGTTTTGGGTATTATGGAGAGTGATTTGGAAATATAACTGGGCAAAACTATTTGAATTTCAAATGAAGTTGCAAATTTATATAATTAGCACCAGTAAACTCAGCGGTTCGACTCAATATTTCGCAATTTATTGATATTTGATATAACGGAATTATTTTGGTTGCATCAACTATTTATATGTTATTATGCCTAGTAACGTTGCGTTATTCAAAGTTGCTCGGGAGTCCGGAGGAAAGTTCATACGCCCTCTCTGGTCTAGAAGTACACACCCAACATCATTTACTTGCGTTTTAATTACGAGATCAATGCACATATTATGTTTTTCTTTTGGTTCTATAAACAACATCAAATGTGTCATGCATGTCTTTACACGAGCTTTGTAATTTTAATTCAAATCTTCCATTGTAATTTTATAGATGAAAATTTTGTTCAAACATATTTCACAAAATTAACAGAATGTTTCTCAAATTCATCATCATGAAATTGTTCGAATATTTTCACAGTTGAAATTTAATTTATTTAAATTCGCCAACAAAGGAAAATGTTTTGTTGTTACAAGGATTATTATTCTGACACTATTGTCCCCTTTTCTGTAAAAGCATACATTATCTATTGTAAGAGCAATTAAATCAAAATGTATGTAATTAAAAAAGTACATTGTTCGTTGACATTCTTCGTTTTTTTTTTGTTAATAAAACGCGATCACGTGAGAAAATTTACTTAATTAAAAACGGAACTGACAGATGACAATGTACGGGGGATCTTATTAGGAAAGAATTTGTGAAACATGCAAACAAGTTTATCAATACTTAAACGCTCGCAAAGCATCCGGAGGAAGTGTTTGCATTTATCCAAGCAGGCATGTAGAACACTTGAGTGCATCTGCATTCATTCATAACTTGTGCTGTAAACTGTTTTACAAACAAATTTATGATAATACGGCAGATAAATTTAGTAACTACTTCATCACATCTTTTGAGGCTTTATATCAGATGTTAAACATTTCGTACGTGCTCGCAGTCGGCTCGCTGTTCTATAATGCATTTGAAGCGCAACGGAAAATTATTACCCTTTTCATTAATAAGAGAGTGATTTCTACATTTCAAATAAATTAATGGGAACGTAAATTATTTCAATAAAATTATTTCAAATCTGCAATCTCAAATTATTTTGATTTTTAAATTAAAACAATTGGTTAGAACTAATGTTCAAAACAATTGTGGATTTTTTTATTATTGTATAGGTTTTATTTTTAAGAGGCATATATATAATTTTCCTTCATAAATTTCTAAATATATTTAATATCGTTTTCCTTTTCGAAACTGAAATTATATATGAAATCCTTTATTTCTATTAATTATGATTGCGAGCTGCAATTTTGAACCACAGATTCAAATTTATAAAACTTGTCTTGAAGCAAAAATACCTCAAATATTTATTAATAAAGATAAGAAAGCTGAATTAGTGTACAATAAGAGAATGCGTTTGATTATATAATCGAAGAATAATTGTAGGTTCAACATTATCCAGTAGAAAATCAATGCGATAGCAACCTGAAAAAAGTGCAGAGATTATCTTGTATCAATACGTGTAATTACTTTGGATTTTAGCAGGGAGCTATCCTATAATCATCAGTTTCCTCATTCCCAGAGGATATACTTTTGTCATTGCGCTGTGGCTTTTTTCGCATCATGCTCAAAGTTACTCAACATTCAAAACCCATCACCATGGAAACATCTTACAAATCACTGGGATTGTGAAATTATTATTCTCATAATGACATCATTAATCAGCTTGATTGAATTATTGCACATTTTTATCCAACTCCATCTTTTCATTCAGATGAAATTATATCAAATTAAATAAAAAAAAAATAAGAAGCCAGAAAGTTATCCTCAATCGATTCATAACTGCTCAACTATAATTTAAAATGTGAAAATCAAAATTTTAAATAAAAAAGATAAAATTTTGTGGGAAAGCAATTGGTTAAAAAATAAAATTTGTGTAAAAAAATAAAATTTCATTCAATCGGTGGATCAAACGGTGTACAGTATATTCGGGCACACGCGAACGCGCGCGGCAATCAGAAAGCTGCGAAGTATCCATGGAGCCGTCATTATCCGCGGAACGCGAATAATCATTTTGCTTTGACGATGAAAGGAATGACAAATTGCCGCAACGTGAGCGACCGTTATACTGAAAGAGAATTTCACGTTTATCACAACTTGGAATCGACGGGATTGTAGAATCGATATGTTTGCCAAGCCAAATTGCAGTGTGCAATGTTTTTTAACCGTGTGCGCGCAAAACAAAATTGCACTTGTCAAATTTTGTACATTTTTCCACGTTGTAATTACAGCGTTGAGCAACATTTTGTTCTTTGAATCGAATCTTCGTGATGATTCCTTTTTTAAAATTTTTTTTTCTCTGTTTATTTGTTAAAAATAGTTTGTGTATGAAAAGATATCAATTTGTTTATAAAAAATTTTATATAAAAAATTGTATTTGAAAAATTGTATGACAGTGATTTGTACAATAACATGTCAACAGACAAAATTGTACAGTCGGCTCACGCATGACTCGCCGAAGTTCGAAACGATTATCGTAGCCAACAACGCGAAACCATAAACGACGCCATACGTTACATACATTATCCCGACTAAAATCATCGGCGATGCTGGTTGTGAATCGCAATAGATGATTCGTGCATATACGCACGCACCAAACCACAGAGCTGAATTACATGCTTGTTAATACCGCTATACACGCGTAAATTCAATTCTCGTCGATATTATATGCATTATTGATGCCAAGTACGGCTACTAAGTTGAACGGTCATAATAATGCGCTGACAAGTGCTTCGCCGGAATGCGCGATGTTCCACTTGCCTCAACTGGACATTACTTTTTTTCCTCCATCGTTCAATTACTTTTCATTGCTGCTGGATCGGTTTCAATCATTTTGAGAATGTGATTTCACGTATGAATATTTCTTTGTATTCACGATGCTGAATAAGAAAATTTCTTCCTAAGGCTTTTTTATAATAATTTGATCTATCCGTATTCCAAAAACTGAAAATTTTTGTTTTAAATTTGAATAAAACATTTAAATATGTGTAAAACAAAATGATTTGAGTTTTGAAAACTGACTATTATTTCACCGCACAATTATATTTGAAAAAATATTCCTCGGTGAAATTTTCCGCTTTTTTTATAAACAAAGTGAAATTTTACTGAAACTACATCACCGGCGGCGTCAAAATTGTCGACAAATCGGGTCTCGCGCGTCACGCAAACCACATTTACTTTAATTTGCGTATTTCCATCGACCAAACGCATTTTCTTGTGATGCAAAGTTACAAAAGATCCTCCGTCGTGCACAACCACCTTTGTATAACCATCGTTGCATTATGAGATTATAACACGTCTTATATACAATTTCTTTTCAGAGTGCGAAATATAAAAGCCCTGTTTCGCTCTTGCGGTATTAAAAAGAATGATAATATTTTCTGTCTTTTTATTATGCTGCTTTTTTCTCGCGTTTTCTTTGTGCTTTACAAATTATCTGCTTCGCACTTTCGAGTTTCTACGAATTTTATAATTTGTTTTACTTATTTTGTCTGATGAAAAAAAAAAGTTTAAGAATATTTTACAGAATTTTATACAGAAAACAATTGTTCCGTCTATGTATGAGGATTTAAAAAATGGGTTATGCAAAGATGAAATGTTCGATTAGATAAAAACACGCAGTCGCTATGTAGCGAATGGACCAAAAAATAAAGAAAGGTAAAAAGAAAGAGAAAAATTTCGGCGTGATAAATAACAATCACGGAACCCGTTGGGTGTACACATTCTGAACCGGACTTACAAGGTCCTATTTTTAGGAAGCGGAATTAATGTTTATGCCTTTTTATTGTCCTATCTGAAGGAGGATACCCGTTTTCTTATGCAAAAAATTTTTGCTAATGAATTGTGTTTATAAGTCTTATTCTTCAAGTTTGCTGACCTTTCTTTTAATGAAGTAATAATTCACATTTCAAAATAATAATTTCACATAAAAGATCTAAAAATTTGCAAACAAATAACCATAAATTGAAAAAAAGAAATTTTGAAATGAAAAATAATAAAAAATGTTTATTTCTCAAAAAAAAATTTTTTTTAATATTTGTCTGGTATTTTTAAGTGTTTGCAAGTGTGTTATTTCAATATTTGTAGAATTTAAATTTGCAAGGAGGAAGAAATAAAAAAGCCGTTGAACGTAAACGTTGAAAATTTTCAGAGCCGACTGTACCCATCGTAAAACTGAGGAGAAAGAGGAGGCAGCGTAGTATTTCTCGTAGTAAGCGTGTATCAAGGCCAAGAGGTGGGACTGAATTTTGAAAGTCAAAATCCCGAGATTCGTGTTTCGTATAGTATATAGTAACCGGTTCTGTCATTTCGGCATTGAAGTTATATTTGCTGATTACACTCTCTTACGCTCACGACTATATGCAAATGGATAGAAAAGTCAAGAAGATGCAAAAAAAAAGAAGAAAGAAAATAAAAAGAATAAACGTTTTTAACGGTGATGACACCGATCTTACTTTTTTTAATTAAAATATAATTTATTATTCAAGTAAAACAAAGATAAATAATTTAACTTTTAATTTATATATGTTAATTAACGGACTGATAAAAATTTTTAAATAAAAAGTTAATGATTAAAAAATTAAAAGCAAATTAACATTTCAAGAGTGAAATAAAATTTTATCCTTTTTTGTAACAAATCAAATTTTGGAAAAGATGAAATCGATAGTGTTAAGCAATTTTAATCAATAACTTTTCGTCTGATTAAAATATTATCACTCCAAACCGTAGCAAGTTGTGTCGAACCTTTTGCGTCGGTCCGACTGCAGCACATGCGCTGTGTTTAGCTGTCAGACAAGTGTCAGAAATGACAGGAGCGCGTGTAACCTGAAAATTAACATCGCTTAGTCTGTGAAATAAAAAATACGACTCAACTATTTTTAATTGTCACGGCGCGGTAATGAAAAAAATATCCACAATGTACGAGAAAAGCGACTCTCCGGATGACTGCAACTCCGAGGTATTGCACATTTGCATTTAGATAGTTTCATTTCCAACGCCTTCGCTATTGTAAACACTATCGGCTGTAAGTTCCAAGCTGACGTTTGTCGATTATGTTTATCAGATTTTGGTGTTGAGACAAAAGCTGGCAGTCAAGACGGAGGCTTTGAGAATGCTGAGCCAGGAGTTGGACAAATGCAGAACGCAGAGAGATCAGCTCAAATTGATGGCCGAGCAGATCCAGGAGAGATATATGCATTTGAAAAAACAAACCAGCGAAACGAGGAGCATGAGCAGGTGGTTAGGCAATTTTTTACTTAAAAAGCATTGTCTTCATTTTTTGATGCCTTCAATTTTAGAAATTGAGAAAATTTAATTTTTAGTTTGAAATTAAATTTATCCGGATCCGATGATCTCGTTCGATGAAATCAATCAGATAATTAACTTTTAATGATGTTTCAAGGAGTTATGGATTGGCGGACGATTTTACAACGCTGGATTCTCTTATGGAGACGCGAGAACAAAACAAGTGCCTGCGCCTGCAAGTGGAAACTCTTCGGCAGAAACTAAGCGACGCGCTCGCGGACATAAAAGTGCTACGCTCGTGCAACAATTCGTGCAACGAATCGCTCGAGCCGGAGGACGCACCTGCAGTTCACCAACGCGAAGAAATGATAGAGCAGCTGGAGAAATTAAACGTTAAAGTATACTTGAATCTACCTAAGCATCTGCTTCAATCTGCTTCGTTTACCCTCGTCTGATATCTTGTTCCGATCCTCTCTTATAATGATGCAATTGTTTTATTCACCTTTTATAGATTGTATACCTATAGAATAAAAGCAAAACCTTTGCATTTTTCACGAGCGAAATTTTAAATTGAAATCTGGTTGTTTAGTGTGCTCAGCTACAGTCGGACCTGCAAACTGTGCTGGATGAAAAACATGAGCTTGAGACCGAGAGGGACGCTTTTAAATGCAAAGCACATCGGCTAAACCACGAGCTCTCACGAGCGCTGAGCGCCACGAAGCCAATGGACATCGATGCGCTTGTAAACGAAAATCGGTATGCTGACATCGAAAAGACATTATTTTTAGATCATGCGTTCCCCAGGCGCCACTTTGAAGGATAAGAATAAATAAAACTGATTAAATTAATGCTTTCAGATACCTCCAGGAGAGGCTCGGCCAGCTAATGGAAGAGAAGGAACTGTCCATGCAATCTTTATCGAAATACAAAGTACGAGCTAAAAATTTATTTTAATCGAAACTCAACTCCTCTTTGTGTTTCGTTTGAATCGACACTTTTTGTCTCTTTCAGAGTATGCTGGACAGCAAAAGGGTTAAAGGAACGATAAAGTTAGGAGGAAACGCTGCTGGAACAATCATGACTCATAAACAAGGTAGTCGAAATTAGGAAGATGACATTGCAAACGGTCTTGAGAGTAAAATTATAGATCCGTGGTAAAATTAGTCATTTTTTGTTCAACAGTGGAACAGTTGCTCCAACAGGGATCGCAGGTGCCACCTCAGAAGTCGGCAGCCGCTGTTTCTGATTTACACGGAGTCTGTGCAGCTTTGTTGGAAGCCCTCAATGACAAAACTCTCGCACTGGCCCACCAAAAGAAAGCGAACAAGTAATATAGAATAATATAATACGTTTTTATAGGAAGAAAGCATCAGTAGAGTTAAAATAAAACGTTTCAGGATATTGGCAACGAGGATTTGTGAACTGGATAGTGCTCTACAGTCGCCAACTTCGAAGTTACTCGAAGGATACAGTACAAACGATATAGACATTCCAGGTGAAGAAATGTGTCTACTAAAATCGTGCAAAATTTTCTTTTTTTATTTTAAAGAGGAATAATGAAATCTGATGGATTTGTTAGGTGAGGAGGAGATTGATGCACTTGACATCTCCTGGAGCATCGAAGATGGCAAAACTTTGGACTCGAAATCAAATGAAAATGAACAAAAAGCAAGTGAACAATCACAAGAGCTCAAAACCATCCCTAATGGTCTTCCAACAAATTTAAGCGCGATGGTACAAAGAGCGTTACTCAATTTAAAAGAGAACAAAAAAGAAAAGTATTGATATTTTTACTGTCAGGTTTAAAAACGAAACCGTTCCACTTAGTCTATGATTATTTTATTGAACGTCTCCACTACAGATTTGTCTCGAACTTAAAAATGGGGGTTGATCGTTTGCCCACCTGTGATGCTGTGATAACGTTTTGTTTTTAAAGTCACATTTATAAAAATACTTATTAAAATGACCGGCTACGGGTATGCAAATACAAACGTTACGTTTATAAATGTGATAGGTGTACAGTGTTTGTAAAGAATACATTATTATGTACTTATGTACAAACGAATAACAAATATACGTTGACTTTTAAAAATAATATATGTACATAAAAAATTCTTACGATACTTATGATACGATATATACAAAAAAGTCTAATTAAGGCACTTTTGTTCTGGACTTATAATTTGAAGATTTCAGTTAAAAATACCGCTTGAAAAAAGCGTTATGAGATTCAACATTTCAACCATTTTTCTTTTAAAATAAAAAAGTCATAATATCAAAATCAGATCTGAACGTTGTTCGGATTTCTTAAGACTAATAAAAAACATATAAAAGCCATCTATAATTAGTGGTAAAATTGACGACAATTATGCGGACGGATAGATTACGTTAGAATATGTCATATCACTCGAAATTGAAACGATTTTAATCATTTCTTCGTTAAATGTGAAATATTCGTACAATTACTTGAACCATCGATATGAAGATGAAGTTATTATACTTTCTAAAAATTTCATAAAAATAAATACCTAATATTGGACGGTACAGTGATGACTGTGAGCAGTCAAAGCAGCCTATTTTAGTTAGAATAAAAAAATTAAAAAATCCACTGACTTTTTATCAGGCGACATTTCGTTTCTAACCAACTTATCTTTGTAAAACGAAGGCAATTGTGCTGACAAGCAAAGCTCCAGTTGTTGATAACGTTGCTGCTGAAGAAGTAAAAGCGTTGAACTTGAAAATCTGGTAATAACTTTCACTGGTCTGCCACGGGTTGCTTCCGTCATCGAAGAACATTGGACACTGGTCTCTTTCTCGTTCATATTCCTAATTTTTGAACAAAACAATTGATTCATTTCAGTAAACAAAAAATCGCACGTTTCTTCAACTGTAAGTTTTAGTAATTTGACATACCTCCAAAGCAACGGCGACTGCAGCGCCTTCGGTATAATTGTAACTCGTGACGTCTTGTTTGACATCACAGTAAGGGCCAACGGCCTGGGACATCAGAATTCGATTGAGATCAGCTCTTTGGTAAACCCAGCAGCGGTATTTACTGTAAGGATCAAGCTCGTCGAAAGTAATTAAATAAGACTTGAGATTTTCCTTATAATATCCTATACATTTCATAATGTAATCAGGATCACCTAAAATATTAATTGATTAATTAATTGATTTTTTCAGAATTAATTTTTCTATCTTTGCTAAGCTTACTGTAAACATCCACCGGTGCACCCAAATGGTCAACAGACAAACAATAGGTTTCATCGATTTTGATTTCTTTCTGATCTGTATCGCACACAGAAAAATCAGATATGTTTTGTTTGCAATAAATATTTGGACGAGGGGACAGCGTTACTCCTCCTAGGATGCGCGTTTCAAAAGGCACGTCTCCCTTCTGATGAAACATGTACTTCCCAGCCACAGGGCATCTTATAGGCACAGGATTTTTAGCTAAAAATAAATCATATTTCCATTCTTCTTTGCTGGCGAATTGAACCCATGAGCACACAGTGTGGAAGTCATCCTTGATCACGGCCAACCCACGTCTGTACCTGATTATGTTGTGATGTCGTGGGATGATATCAAAACAAACGTAATCTTTTTGACTGAAATGAAAACGAAAAAATTATTTCCAGACCTAAATCTCAAACCGGGTAAGGCACTTGAAATAAAATGCAAACTAAATTTTACCATCCGTCGACGGTCAATCGAGCCATCATAACTCGGCTGTCCCTCTGCTCTTTGCAAATATAAATTGTTTTCCTGAATCGTCCCTCGTCAGGATACCAAGTTTCAACAATGTGAGTAGAATTGATTTCTACATCGGCATCGATATTGGCTGTGTTAATCCATTTTCCCGTCATATTCTGCGGTAATCTACAACCGGGCTCCACTACTTCAGACTTCACCGGTGTGATGCGAAGACGTTCAGGACTCTTTTCAACGGTTTTTAACGTATTACATTCGGCCGTTATTGACACTCCAAGGTACAAGTCGTCGTCTCGGTTTTTCAAAAAGCACCGGTACTTTTCATCCTTTCGGGATTCTCTGGTGTTGACTACTGCGAAGAAATGATTTTTACCGACAAACCAGTCTCCTAAACAGCTGTATTCGACCACTGAAAGATTCGCAAAATATAATTGTTTAACAAACAGCTGAACGCATTATTTTAAATTGTAAATTAACAAAATTATTTGATCAAAAATTCAAAAAAATTACCTCCATTGAAAGTTCCATGCATTCCTTCACATTGCTTGTAAGTGATATTGAACTTTTGATTGGAAATTAAAAACTGAGATCCAGCGACTTGGCAGGATCTAATTTGGGCATCTGGATTGTTACATTCGCCAGTAAATCTGAATCGATTCTGCAAAATGAAAACAAAAATGTAATAAAAGTATTAATCAATAATATTGTTTCACAAAAGTTTTTAATGTGTTATTATTATTATTCTTGTATATAGTTTAAAAGGTATCTTTACTTGATAAGCAAACTGCCAAACACCTTCCAAGGAAGATCGACAATTTACAGGATTATATTTTTCTGAGAACAAAGTGATCAGCTGCTGGTCAGGGCGCAGACCACGACATACATAATCCACTGTCGGTTCAACGCCTTGTGGAACAGAGATACAAGATGCTGAAAAACAAAAAAAAAATATAGAAATCAACACAACTGAAAGATTGAAAATATCGAAATAAAAACGTTTCAGTTTAAACTTACATTCCAATTTTTCAAGAACGTTGGACGTTCGAACAAGAAGTTTGACGCAACGATAACAGGTCTCTTCTTGGAATACGAAGGTGTAATTTACATGATATTCCTCCAGGACGTCAACGCAGGATCCTCTCCAGGATCCCACCCTATTCATGATATCAGCATTGATTTTTGTTTCAGTATTATGTCCATTTTCCCAGGAAAACCATTCGCCTCTTATGATGACTGGGATTGTACACTCTTGTTCAGATACATCAACTGCAAACAAGATGAGTAGTGTAAACTTTCTTTTCACTTCTTTATTTATTTTTCTAATTCCACAACGTTTTCATGTATATTAATCCAAATGTGTAATGATTCAGAAAAAGACGCACGGGACTATAAATTATCCCATTGCTATGATTAATATACCAAGAATTCGCCTAGTATATATAGGTATATCTGTATATATGATAACAAAAATGTTAACCTCAAAAATAAGTATCAAACTTTGATGAATTTAAAAATGCGACAATATTTCCATCATAAAAAATCTATTTGCATTAAATTATTAGAACTAAATTTTGTAATTACCTTGTAAACAAAAATAAAAAAGTACACAGAGAGTAAACTTCCGAAGGCCCATTTTGGAGTAAAAAAGTTGACAGGAGTGAAATCAGTTATCAGTTGCACATCTGTTGATGGGACAATTTGATATCACATTGGAAGATTTTTTGTAAAAAAATTATTTATTGAACACTGATGTGAGGTAAATAATCAAATTTAAAAAAACTAAGCGTCCAGGTGACAACGCCCTTCTACCTGTTAGACGCCAAGTTACACAGTCACAGTCATCAGAATTCACATATTCACAAGGGCGTTCAAATCATCCACTTGTACGTTCCTTACCGTTCGTCGATAAAACAGAAATTCCTTGTGCTCTCTCGAATTATTATTTTCGTTTGAGATTTTATTTCACCTGAATAATGTTTTTTGAACTAGCGCAAAATCATTTTGTATACTTTTAAAAAATGAAGATCAATTGAAGAAAACAATCAACGTAATGTGAAAGCTTGGAATCGTAAGTTTTTGATTATAATCATCGTACTGTTATGTTATAAAAGACAAATGAATGACAGATGAGCAATGCGATTGGGGTTATGGTCAGTTTTCAAAAGTTGTTGCCAAACTACAATTTTTTTAATCAATTATAAATGAATAATACAAACTTTGAATTGCATGTCTAGGATGAAATACAAAATATTGAAATAAAAATTCAATAATAAAACATATTTTTCAGGGTTCCAAAAAATTTTGAAAATGGCCAACAGTGCGATTTTTCAACTTAAGACAAGACTCATGAATATAAATCAGCAGAGGCATACGTTATTTTCAATTTTGAAAAGAAGTTGCAGTCAAAAACTAGAAGAAGAGAAACCAACAGTAGACTATGAATCTTTTTTGAAAGTCAGCAAAGCTGGGTTCGTAAGTAAGGAGACAATCATTGAAACCCTTCGTCTTCCACGAAACCATGTGGAAAACATTGTGAAACAATATCCACAACTGAAGGTAACATCACAGAAAGATATCCTGTACAATTATCAGATCTCAGTCAACCATTCGGTATCGAAGTACACCCTGCGAGAACATGTGTACTTGCTAGCTCACTCCGATGACAGTTTGTATAAGAAAATTTGTATCATCAGCAAGTATGGATTGGATATGGATGATGCGATCTTGTTCGCTGACATGACGTTGTCGCAGATTACTGATTTCCTTCTGCACTGTCAGATGGAAGAGTTAAAACCGGTGGATAAAATTAATCTACTTCATGAAAATTTAAAAGTAACTATCAATGAAACTCTTGTATTTATTTTATGACACGTTAAGAGAATGTTAAGACAAAAATGTTAATTGATTGTCTTGTTTCTTTTATTTTTAGGCGGATCTGAAAAGTATTTGCATATATTTTCGAAAGCATCGGTATATGAGGACTCAGAAATTATCGGTTCTAAAAAAGAAACTCATGCTCCTACTAGGTATGATTAATTCAAAATTGGATAATTATCATGTAACAGTTTTAGAGAATGTATACAATAATTTGGTCAATTTTATTTTGCAGATAACAATTTTGCAGCAGATGTAATTTTAGCAGACGGTTGTGCCCTGTATTACTCTCTTGACAAAATGAAACATAACTTGAAGCTGATTCAAGAATTTGGAATCGAAGATAAAAGACTGTGGATGATACGAGCAACTGATCGGCAACTGGAAAAGTCAGTGTTTTATTTCATTTGTTAATTGTTTTGTTTAAAAGTTTTTTACACGATCAGTAAAAAATTAATGTAATTTTTAGGCACGCTAAACGCTGTTTAGATCTGAACAAATTCAACTTTGAAGCATACATCAGTGAAAATCTTAAGATAAAACCGGAAGAAGTAAAATTCATGATGGAGAAAAATAAATTCCTTGCTCATATAAGTTTATCCAAACTGAAGCAGACCGTTGATCTGTTGACTGAATTCAATATTGATCCACGTTGGTGTATATTTTCGAGTCAAGTTTTTCTGAGGTCCCCGAAAAATTTACGAAACCGGATTGTGAGAGTAAAAGAAAAGTTTGGCACCCTTCCATATCGTCCATACTTTTTATTGTTGACTGGCCAAAAATTCGAAGATTATTTACTGAGGGATACAGTGTGATTATTTTACAGTTAATTATAAAAGTTTGTATGTTTGATATAGATTTTATTAAATAATGAAAACGAAAGTTTTTCTTTGTAAATAATGTACAGTTACTTGTTAAAATAAAACTAACTTTGAATATAAATTTATTCCGAGAAATGTATGTATCAGAGTTCAACAAATGACATGATTTTCTATTTCTTAATTCAAATTTAAAATAATTTTTTTATGTCAACAAGTTTGTGAATCCTGATGGTTACGTTGCCAACTTCAGGAATAATCAAATCAAACCGAACATAACCTCCAACAAAAAGTAGTTTGAATTACCTATATGAATCTCATAAAACTGACATAATTGTAAATTTAAAAAAGTATATATTTATTTGTATTATTTATAGTCTTATGTGGAAATGAAAATATTAAACAATTATACAGTATAGAAAATACTTAAAAATATCATTAAGTCAGGTAAACATTCATTGAAAAACAAGTGAAATGGATTCTACAAAACAAACTGCAACTGCGACATATCCTGATTCAAAACTTCGGTATCCTGAAAATGCAAAAAATACCACGTCTGAAACGGAGGCCACTGATGAAGCAGACCAGAACCAGTCAGCGTACCAAATTAGACCACAACTTTATGAAAGGTACGTATTTTTGTTTATAAATAATTTCTATTATTGAAAAAATGTCTTAATTTTTTTTATTTTTCATTTTTAGATTCAAACCTTTGACAGCGAAAGAAATGATTCACAACGTCTTATTCGATCAGTTGTCCACAAAATCATATACAAAATCAGAGGCTCCTCAATGGTGCAAACAGATAGCTGACATTATAACTCAGAAAATCAAAGGTACAACATTTTGAAAACAAAATAAAGCAAAATAATTAACTAATTAAATTATTCATTCCAGAGATGAATCCTAACAGATACAAATTTATTGTTAATGTTGTTATTGGAGAGCAAAGAGGAGCTGGTGTTAAAGTTGGAACACGATGCATATGGGACACTGAATCAGACAGCTACGCCTTTGATAATTTTATGAATGTAAGTTATCGTCAATGCTTCTTGAACTGTCATAATAATGATTTTAAATAACAAAATATAATGTTAAATGATGAATAACAATTGCAATAAATTATGTAAATTTCTTAGTTATCTTTGTATTTCACTTTTCCAGGACACATTATTCTGCGTGGCTGCAGTCTATGCGGTTTATTTTTACTGATCGTTCGCAAACATTAGACCAGAACACAAATGAAATAGCGGAACTAAGCTCGAAATACAGTAATTTATTGTATACACTCAAACAACTCAAAACAGCTTAAGATTATTTTTACTTTACGGCACACACTTAAGTAATGTTAATATGCGACAGAGATTACAAAAATGGTTTGTATAAACTTTTGTCTGCTAAGTTAAAAGTAAGTTACCGTCGCTATAATTCGAGTAACTAAGTACCAATTAATATAGCACCATAATTCACGGATTCTTGTACTTATTATTATTATCTAGTCAGATGTAAATATTCGTACAAATATGTTATATAATATGTATTATTCACTAACTAAATCAGTTTCACTGATTTTTACATTGTTGCTTGGTTTGTATAGCGATGGAATCTCAAAACTGTGCCTTTTGGAAAAATGTAATACAAACTTCGAGCACGTAGACATTTTTCAATTATACTAAAGAGTTAATGCAAATAAAATTATGTTTTATAACAAAAGTAAATTCTATTTCGTCAAAAAAAAATCTATTTTATCAGATTAACTTATTATTAAGATCAAAATGAAAATAATAACATGGCACGCGCATGCATAGCATTACCAAATGTTAATAAAAAACGACACAAATGAGAATATAAATTTCGATTGTCAATAACTTTTTTTTCTTTTAGAAAAAAACTGACGAATCATCACCTACACATTAATTGTACATCAGGTTTTAGTTTGAGCAAAGTAGCATTACAACAAATGACTTAACTTAAAATTACAAGTAGCCACATCATAAAATCATTACATAGTCAATATGCAAGTGTCATGAATATTCATCGTATATAATCAGTCAACAATTATTGTAAGATTACATCAAGTTTATTAACAACGAAAATATATGTATAATAAGTCTGTCACACG
Organism: Trissolcus japonicus; assembly: GCA_030522925.1. NCBI lineage: Eukaryota > Metazoa > Arthropoda > Insecta > Hymenoptera > Scelionidae > Trissolcus > Trissolcus japonicus. The sequence goes on along the minus strand of JAPYZS010000627.1, from coordinate 15,386 downwards.
TATCCCGTTTAATTTTTTTTTCGTTTTTTATTTATTTTCAACATATTATTTACTCTGTAATAAAAGTATGTAAATACACTGAGGTATATATTAAACTTTCACGTATCCTATGTTTCGATTGTCAGTAATGTAAGTAAATATTAAAATAAATAGTTGCATTCATTTTTAATTAATCGTGATCGTTCAATCGAGTATCCAATTGGTCGATAAGTTCGCTCGAAATTATTATAAAAATTTTAATTATTTTACATTATGGAGCAGGGCAAGGCACAGCACAGGGGCAAACAAACTGGTACAACAGCTTTTCCGGAACGTTTTTTGCTCTTTTCCTTTGCCGACGCCTCGTATTCGTATTTGGCTTTTGATTTTTCCCAGCCGCCCTGTAAACAGTTTTATGATAATTGTTTTCAATTCCAATCAAATTTATTAGTGATGAATACCTATAAAGCAGTATATACTAAATATTTTGTTCTTTAGCGTGTATATCAAACTTTGAGACAACTCACTCCGGCTTCTCTCATAGCGGAAGATTCTTCCTTCCTTGTAAGTTCATACCCAGGTGGATAGTAAACAGGAGACACGTTCTTCCTGTCTGGGCCATCAACGAAGTCAACTTCTTTTTTTGTCATTGAGGTCTTGGACACAGTTTTTTCCCGTTTCTCAATGTCTTTCAGTACTTCTCTCTATAAATGTTATGACAGTTTTCATTTTCCCAACGTTAGCAAATTAAAAATCAACAAGTATATGACATATATGGAACATATATGAAACATACTTTTTTCAGACACATATTTTTTTGCATCATTTTCGATGTTCCAACTATTTGATCTATTTTACCTCAGTGTCAGAGAATGAAGCCATGAGATCCTCAAACTTCTTGGGAGGACCTTCTCCATTTGTTGGTCTGCTGGGATACACCTTTACACCCCCAGCTGGATAAGGCTTAACAATGTGGACCTCACTTTCTGGACTCTTATAAGTATTCTCGTACTTTTCATAAACCGTGGTTGTGGTGGTGTTTGGAGGAGCGGTGCAGTAATAGTTGGTTGGGGGAGGATTCCTACTGGTGAAACGTTCCTCAACTCGATCGACCGTCTTTGTAGTGGTTTCCTTGACCACCGGAGGTTCCTGGTTCTGATAAATGATCTTTTCAGAATGGTCCGTGAAGTCGCCGGGTCCTTTTGGTCCGTACCCGATGTCACCGAATCTCTCGTTCCTGGTCAAAGTGCTTCTGTGCTCGTAAGCTGGAGTTGCGGTATAGTAGGTAACTGGTGTCTCCGTACGATAATCGCGCTCTTCGCGATAGTATTTCGCTTCCTTGTGGATCGACTTGGTGCTCACTTCTGGTGTTGAAGTGACGTACCGTACTGGACTTCCTGAACGCTTCTCGTTGATCTGAGATGATTATTTGGTTAGAAAGATTTCGCTAAAACCTTTTGAGCTTTAGTTGCTAATTTTGAAATAAATGTATTAAGTGAACTGATGAGATTGGAATTTTCAGATTAACGTCTCTTAGTAGCTGAAAAAGTTTAGACAACAGTAACTCATTGCACAAAACAATATTTTTAAGCAAAGAAAAAAAAGGTTTTTTAGTCAGTGTTCTCTCTTTTTTTAACTGTTAATGGGGATGATTGAAATTCAGAAGTCAAAGTCAGCTTTTTAGTCGCTCAGCTAAAAATCAATAGCAAAACGTCAGTTAAGCTAACTTTCAACTGTCTACCCTGTTGATGATTTTGAAAAACAACTGATCGACATCGTTTGTACTTTCAAATTCATCCAACCAAGGGACAAAGTCAACATACTTTTTCAACTTGATAAGTGACCGTCTTTTCGGACGCGTCTGGGACGGTGTAAGTGATGATCTTGTCGCCGCTCTTAGAGAGGCTGCTGCTGGACATGTATTTCTCGGGTGAACCTGGAAGTTCGTATGTGTAAGTCTTGACGGTCTTAGTGACCCTGGTATTTGGGCCGGGCGCAAGATTCGCCCGAACGGGGGGCGGAGTTATTAACTCTCGGTTAGTGGTTATTTCTTGCAACATACTTGAGTCTAGCACAGTCGTCGTGATTGTCCTCTCCCGCGGCTCCGAACGATAAGCTGCAACGCAATTCAATTACGCACTTGTTTTTTTTGTCTTCCGTCCACCGAACGGGTTCGCTCGGCATATTACATTAATCAGTTTTCTTTCTACTTACAGCTCTCGTGGTGATAAACTTCCTTGTGTCGCGAGCCTGGCAGTGGCGACGCTTGTCTCGAACCTGTCCTCCTCATGCTGTCGCTGTAGTGCTGTGAAATTGATTATGGCAACTTAGTCTCGATCAGTAACGAATATCTCAAATGCGACTAACCCAGGGACTTTAACTCACCACTTCCTTGTGCTGACTTTTCTTCGAAACTTCCGGGCTGCGTTCGCGAAGTCGAGAACTTGAACGAGATTCTTCAAAGCTGCTGTCGTGGTATTCACGGTCACTGAGAACAGACAGATCTTTCAGCTTTGTTTTAAAATTTTTTATACACGTCGAATTTTTATTTGTGTTAATTCACATGACATTGAGTAACGGAGGAAATGGAACCCGAAGGTTAACACTCACAGCAAGGAAGTACCGCTTTTGGTCTGTGCTATTTTATCCAAGTCGTCCAACTTCCAGGAATCTGAAAAATCGAATCGGATTTAAACGAATTGAAAAGAACCACACGATTATTTAATATAATAAACTATAAAAACTTGTAAAACAAAAACCGCGTTGCAGATTCGTCCAAACGAATGTTTCTTTCTGTTTGATAACTTTGTGTCATCCAAGAAGAGTGAACTTTTGAGTATAACAAAAGACTAATTCATCACCGCCGTTTGTCTGCATATAAAATTTGCATCAAACCTTTTGATGTGAGAAAAATAAATTACTACCAATTAGTCGGTTGAAAAGCAAAAATTGATGACGATATTAAATTTGTTAGCACACCAATGTGCGGTATTCGAACGTGCAAACAAACCGATGATTCCACGGGTGATGTCACGCTCTGTTATGGGCTGTGCCTGTAGTTCAGCACGTCTTGACGAGCGGCTGCGTTTTTCTGTTGCATGCGGATTTTTTAACGCAATCAACCGTACTTGCAAGGCCGTCGTACACCATAAAAGGAGCGATTCGATCGACTCCCATCGCTTGATCCAATGCGATCTTGATATCTCCTCAAGTGGCAAGAAGATTTCCGGGAATCCGAGCCATTAATTATATATTACGCAAATTTTTTCTTCTTTAACCCCCGGACGAATTTGTTGGCACGTCTGCTCCAATTAGACCAAAAATTTCAGTCGGGACCGGTTCGAGGAAAGATCAGGTGGCATTGTTCGGTTGAATTGAGAAACGGTCGCGCGATCCCGCACGTGCATGCTGTAATTGTCGATAATTTGCCAAACACAAGGCTGCACTTAACTCACCCATTGGTTGTCCATTTAAGTCCTTATTGTAATGATAGGTAACTTCTCTGTACGCCACTGTTTTACTCTGACCCGGTTGAACCTGCGAGACAAACACTCAGCATCACCACGCGTACGACAAAGTCGTATAATAATTATGACTAAACCTATACTAAACCAATACTAAATATGCATGCTTAGTCTGAGAGTAACTGCAACAATTTTGCTTTTAGACAAACTGAACGTACAATTCCAAGTCAATAGCAGGATTCGAGCGATGTTAACAGGTGGATCTGTCAAAACAAACTGGCACTTCTTGTGCTGGATTTTACATCGATGAACAATCGCGCGATATTAAGCGTGACGGCGTAATCATCGTGGGACGAAACCAGTGACTCGCCTTATAAGATCCGTAAAACCTTCTCGGCTTGTTTATACACGAATTACATATTCCGCGTGCTACGTTTGAAAAATCGCGTTGGTGGATTGGTAACAATATTCCAATATCACAATGCGAATTCCAGCACTTTCAGGGACATGCCCCAATGACAGTGAGAAATGTGACTTATTTATTATGTGTCCCATAAAAAATGCATATAAAATATCAATTGGAGGAATAAAAAGGAACTAAGAAATATTTTTGAAAACAAAATTTTGACAACAAAAAGAAAAACTGGGTTGGAAAACAAAACAATAATCAAAAGAATAATTAAAGAATTTTAGAAATTATAACAATTAATTTTAAAAATAAACTGATTGGATAAAAAGTGTAAGGAAATGTGATCTTTTTAGTATCTCATGTAACATTTGATTGGTTAGCAAAATGTTGTCTGTGATCAGCAACGGTACAGAACTATAGAAATGGTCTTATGAGACCATTTCATCTGGCTCATCTCCGATGCAAATAACTTTTTACACTTGCGAAGCTGACATAATTGTGTTGTTTATGACGCCTGCACAAATGATAATATGTTCTTGACATACGCCCACGGGTGATATTAGTCGGCGCATAACTTTTCTCATCCTGCACACTCATAATGATTGCCAGTCTTTTTGTCGTCGGCGCGAGTAAAGCGCGCCGGCAGTTCTGCAGTGTGCATCCGCCAATGTCAAGTAAACTTGCGGTTGCGCCTCTGGAGAGCAGTATCGCGTGTCTTCTATGTCTGCTAGCGTTACGCCTTAGGTCTTGTATTGCATTTTTTTTTTCTTAACACAACTTTATGTTTTCTTATCTTCATTTCAACGACGCAACTAAACCCGTAACTCATATTTGTCACGGTGTAAAAGTCATTTTCGTATGCTAATTTTTATGCGTTTCGGTTTTGTATTTGTTTTGAATCGTTAATTTGAAATGTACTTTTTTTAATTGTAAATAAATTGGACAGTAAATCAATTCTAGAGTTTAGTCAAAGCAAACCATAGATCTTAAAAGTGTTATTAAAAAGGGTGTGTTCAAAAGCTGTGATTATATTTTTGCATTAAAAAATAGTGACACGAATTAGAACTTGAGCTAATTTGTATGCATCTGATTTTAAATTACAACCTACGGAAGCTGCCATTCAAAAATTATCTGTAACAGTGATCGCAAAGATTTTAATGCCCGAAGGAACCCTGCGCTTGCATTTGATCATATTTGCTGTGTGCATCAAAGAATTAAATAGAGCGCAAATCGGAGTGGCTAATTTTATTTTTTTTCTCTATTTCTGATTACATATTATTGTCATTTCAACCCAATTTGAAATAAAAAAAATTTAACACGTCATTTTATAATTCTTAATTAGAGTTTTAAAGTTTTAAAAGGCTAAAAAATTCATCATTCAGAATATATTATTTGTACTTTATATCATAAAAATCAAGTAAAACTTACATCTTGAAGTTCCTTGTCCAAATCTTCAAGGCCTGGAATGCCGCTTGGTTTACCGGCAGGAACGGTCGAGACGTACTTCTCAAGAGTCCTGTGTCCGGATCGTGTGGGCGAGATGGCCCTGAGAAAATAAGAAAAAAAAAAACAAAAAGATTTCATCAAATTTTATCTGGGTTGCATGACGTCATGATCAGTAAATTTATATTTATCAAATCTAATTGATCAGGTTTTTTTTTTAAATTGATATTCACCTAGATTCTTCAGACACAATTTTTGTCGAATTTGATGCTGTACAAAAGTCCATATCGGGTGTTCTGGTGCGCACTGTGCGGGTCAAAGTACTTGTCTTTCCCGGGGTCACAGTTGTCTGTAAGTCTTCAAGAAGTGCGTCTGAAAAGCATTTTAATATTAACCATCGTCATGACATACAACAGTTTTATCCAGTGAAAAGAAAATGTGTATGTTTTGATAATTTTGTAATTTAATTAATACTGGCTGTTGTTTTTTGCAGGAACGATACAATCAAAGCTGGACCAAATGTGAATAAGGTCAAGTTTTAAAATAACATTTCCAAGGTCTACGGTTCAGTTGGTAAACATTTTAAGAGAGAACATTTTTCACCGACAATTGTTTTGAATTCTGTACCACTAATTTTATGATTGTGACAATGCAGATCAAAGATTCACAGAAATGTATCTGAAAATAAGACGTCATCTTAATTAAGATGAAAAACGATTTATCATTGACAAAACATTAAAACAAATCAACGCAAAATTAAAAAAAATCAAATAAAAAATGTAGAAACGCGGTCTGTGTGACTTTGCGTCCCATATAAAATTCAAATTTGGATTCACGAAGCGAATAAATGATGATTAATAATTATAGATCAGTTAATAGGTCTGAGCACATTTATAGCTTATGCGTTTGATGCATCTACATTTCAGTGCCGCTCCGTTGCGTTTGCATTCAATCAAGCCACCTTTAACTATCTCATTTATTTTATACTGCGGAAAAAGCAATTATCATATAATCGCATGCGAGTATTGAACTTATGCAACTGATCAGTTTCTGATCTTTATTCATCGATCGTTACTGTTTGTTTTAACTTTCAATCATATCGATTATTAATTATTACATTACACATTTTTTTCTCATAAATTATAACATCACTTCAAAATGTTCCAATCCAAGCTCAAAAAAAAAATATCTTTTTAATTAAAATGAATATATTCTAGAATGAATATTCTTCACAATTTATTTTCTATCTTTATGAATCAAAACTAAAAATACAAAGAAGCAAAACACATTTTTAGTATGCGTTTACGAGCTTTTGTATTATATTTAGACGGATGTATTTTCTTCTTTCACAAAAATGATTTACCTAGATTGTTTTCAAGATGCTTTTGTTTCTGTCCTCCACTGTGAGTCACAGTTTTTCTGCTTACGTGCGAACTCTCCCTCGTCGTAGACATCGTTCTTTTTTACCCTGTCAATATTAAAACATTAAACATCAGTTAATCACCTAATTCAGAAATAAATATTCATGCGTCTACAAAAGCCCAAAGGAAAAGTATCAATAATTTTTTGTTTCAACAGAAATTAGATCTTAAAACCAAAAACATTTTATTTTTATTTAAAAGTAAAGGGAAAGTGGAAAAATTTATACTAAAATCTTATAAAAAAATTTGGAGTTTTATAAATTTGTACATCCTGCACAGCAAAAATAATGTTTTAAATGAAACGTTTTTGTAATCACTTTTTGAACATTTCAAAATGTTTTCCTATCTCATTAGTATTGTGAACATTTTGGAATATTCAAAAAGTGACTACAAAAACGTTTCATATAAAATGTTATTTTTTGCAGTGTGAATGAAGATGCATCCAAAATTGCATAATTTAGAGTGTTGGAGTGCATGATGCAGTGATGGTGCCCGATTTACGATATAGGTTTTTCAAATTATTCCGGCAGATGTAGACGATGGTGCAAACGGGGCTAAGGGGCCAAGGAGAGCTTCTTACGTAGAATTCTCCATTACCGAACACGGCGCCGCTCGAAAATGACAAAACAAACGCGATAACTTTTCCGGAAGGTCACCAGCCGGTATAATTTTGCATTTATGCTGTTGCCCACACGTCAAAGAAAATTCGTTGAATCGTGATCGCTATAATTGATGATTACACGCTCGTTCTTCATTTTGTTTTTTTCGCTTTATTAACATCCAAAATTATCGTCAAAACCGTTTGTTGCATTGCAAATTTTGCCTTTTGTTTTTTATTCAAATTTTAATCTAGATGTCATAGAACTAATAATTTTTTCCCAAAATAAGATGCAAATTGTGTGAAGTGAGTTTCGGAGGTCATCAAAAGTACCATTGCAAGACTATCAATTTATTTATGATTCATCAGTCCTCGCTTGAGGAGACAAATTCGCTACAGTGAAATAAATTAAAATTTTAATAACTGATTTCGTGGCAATGTCCTTATTTGGTTGTAATTCACTTCCTCGGCTGTGCGAACAAAACAGTAATTGCCAACCGGTTTCCAAGTTTTGAATGATGCCGAACAATAAATAATCATCATGAATAAAACATCGTGATCTATTTTTTGTAACTTTTTTGCAAATAGTACGTAGCATGGATCAAAACATTGACTTTCATTATTTCCATATTTCAATGATACATAAATTCGATGTGATTTTAACTTTGTAACTAATCACTTTTAAACAACTGTTCCAAATTTTTCTTTGCATGAATATTTATATATAAAATATGTATTCCGTTCTTTATTTATAATAAAAAATCATCTGCTTTTAGAATTATGTTACATCAAAATCGTAATTCATTTATAAACATCAGTCGAAAAACTTTCAAGATGGATTTCGAGTGTAAAAAATGACGATTACGTAAATGTATGGTTGATAACTTATAACGTCCTGATATTAATAATTCAAAATTGCAATTTTCATAGATATGATTCAGGCGGTGAAGAAAATTCAACCCGTGGTTCCTCTTGCAGAGTCACTCAATTATTACGCATTGCAATCACCCTTGATCTATATATATCTGTATACGTTTGCCAACCTTGAACGTATTCAGAGGAGTATCACTCTTAAAAACCACTTAATGTGGAAGTGCGAATTCGTGTCATGTGTTGTTCAATGGGATTACTGTTCCGACCATTTCTCACCGATTGGTATAATGAAAATTATATTCCAAACTTGGAATTTAAAAATGAAGAAAAATGTTAGCATAAATCTTCTCTTAATGAAAAAAAAAGAAAATACAAAATATTAATTTTGACTTGTGAAAAATGTAAAACAAAATTTAAAGTTTCAACCGATCGTTTTTGAAGATGTCAAACGTATCTAAATATATGAAGTCATGAATTCCATTCACATTTAGATCTGCATCAGGTAGTCACAACTTGTTGAATAACGTTACGGCTTGCCATCAATCATTCACCACGCTTCGAGTGATCAATTGCGTGATGGCTCGGAACCAAGACGGGTATCGAGAAATTGATCATAATTTGCATCTCTTCCGGTATTTTAAATAATTTTTATTTTAAACAATTTTTTAAATCTATATTTAATTAGATTAAAATTAAAACGAAAATTAAGCAACACTGATATCTTTAAAAGAAACCTTAAATTTCTAACAAAAAATGGAATTCATTTTTCGTTCAAAGCCCAGTCAACAATTCAGCTACCACCTTAGATATAAATTTTATTCTATCAACACTGCGTAGAATGTATGCCAATTTTGCTATTTGAAATGCAAATGCACTTTTTTTTTGCTCTGACTTTTTTTCCATGCAGTTTTATAATGACGCCAAATTGCAGCATGTACTGCGCGTTTTGTTGCGCAAAACGCGTATTTTAAATCGTGTACTCAGTCAAACAATCATTGAAGGTTAGAAATAAAATGTGCCGGTGCCTTTCGTCGCGTTAAATATAACTAAGCTGCCTATTAGAGACGTTATTAAGTGCGAAGCCGTGAAAAGAGACTTTCGGTATGAGTGTGATGCAAAACTCACTAATTCAAGTCGCGCGCGCGTGGGTGGCATAAGCCAACGAGTCAAAAACTCAACAAACTTTTTATCACTTTCGCGCGAGATTTCATTCGAAGGTTCACTGCTTTTTTCTCTTCGCAAATATTTTCTTTCGTTGTTTTAACAAAAGCTCCGGGTGATTTTTAAATTTAGCAAGTCGTTTATTTGCATTGATTATGCTCAGAGATTTGGGACGGAAATAGTTTTCTCTCTCAATTTTATTTTTACAATAATTATTCGGCAAAGTAAACAAAAATTTCGAAGTAAAAGAACTGATATTTGGCAATTAAAAAATGACGGTTTTTAAAAATAAAAATCGATGAAACAAAAACCAAACAGATTTTTTTTTCCGAAAACTCATCAATTTTGTTTCACGTCAAATTCGTGAAATCGTAAAAAAAATAACGTGCACGTGTGCATTAGCAACGGCCATGCAGAGAGATGGAAATAAAAGCGTCGCGACGTGCCATGGTCGCGCATTGCCGAGAACTTGTCAGCGATGCATCGCACCTATAGACGAGCTTGGAAAACACCGCAGAAACGAATACGTGATTTGCGACGCGCGACTATTTTCGGCGACGCCGTCAACGTGGTGTACCCGCACCACAAAAGCGCGGATCATTTTTTGGCCCGGTGCCCGTTGTGATTGTGAACTTCGCGCTGTACGCACACTTCGAAAGGTACCAGCGCGCTTTTATCGTCCTCCTTTTTTCGCTCCTCGAAAACCGTTTAATTTTGTTTTGCTGACCAATCACGCGTGTTTCAACTCATAAAAAATTGACAATGACAATGTAAATTTAAAATGCAAAACATGTTTTTATCATTCACTTCCAATCATTTGAAAAACGTGAAACAGTTTCTTTTATTTATTATTACAGATTTTTTTTGCTTTTATTTGGAATTTTATAATTGTTACTGTAATTATGCATTTTTTTTAATTTGCAAATTGCAGCAATACGAGAATTGAATTTCAATCAGAGTTTTTATCAGGACACTGAAATTTTATTCAAACAATTAAATCGCAAAATAATTTTGATTGTTTATGTTGATAAAAGTATTAGAACGAAAGTGTGTACGAAATGATTCAATGAAACGTTTGAATGGCGCTGTAAAAACTCATCGTTAGATCTAATATTAATTTGACGGAAATAAAAATAAACTTTGACAGAGATCCCACTTCATTTTGTATCATTTTCGGTTTTTAATCTTCAGAAGTCACTTACATAATGAAAACTAAAACGAATTTTCCGAATTATATTATAGTCATACTGTATGTTAATCTCAACAATAAAAATTAAAAATCTCCATAACGATTTATTTAAAACTAAGACAAATATCTTATCTCATGAAAAAAAATTACCATATAAAAATGATTCAGAAAAAAATATTTGAAAAAAAAAAAAAAAACATTCAGAGTCAGTAAAATTTTCAACAAACAATTATTTTGGAATTGAATAAACCAATTCAATGTTCTGTATAAATTTTTTTTTGACAATTACCTCGTCTGAGGGAGAGTAATCCACGAAAAAAAACCGTCACACACGTGCGCACAAAACTTAATTAGCTATTTCGGATAAGATGGTTGAATGATAAAACGTGCCCGAAGACAATTGGACCGGTTGGAGAATGAGCGCAGACCGTCTGCCCAGAACTGGCTTCGTCTACTTGCGTTAGTTTGTGCGAACGGTGCAAAGTGTTTTGGATTGCGCATGCGCGGCGTTTCAAATGACAGCGAATACAGGTTCGCGGGATTCTGTGATTACAAATCCACACGTATACTGCCACCAAATTGCCCCTCTCAAAACGATCTCTGTCAAAGGATGCACGCCTACGCAAATGAGTTCAACATTCAGATCCACAGGCAAATTGAGATTAGTCAACGACCGTGTACTTGCTAATACGAATTTTGTCATTGATATTATTCAAACGTGACTTAATTGTTTGGACGAGTGCCTTATTTGGGCGGGATAAATCTAATAAGGTGTATCCAGAATCTTTTTGATTTTTTATCTTTACGTTTCATGTCGTAAAGATGATATAATTTAGATGACATATTTTGTGCACTGTTTAAAATATAAATATGTATTTTAATTTATTTTAAATTATATGGAAAAATTATATGTTTCGATATGTGTATTTTTTATTGACCTTCAAGATTCTTGAACCTGGCGAAGACATTTAGAAATGTCTGATCATTTAGAAAAAAATAGTTGTCCACGAATTTATCGTGCCGTCGCTATAATTTTTCAACTCAGAAATAAATTTGTAATAAATGCGAGTTTCAGTCTTTAAAGAATGGCGAGACTAACCGCGTGGAAAAATAAAATCTTAAATAATTCGAACTTCTCTTAATTTGTTGAGAGTTCATACAATACAATACTGTTGTGAATGAAATTCGCATTTATGTGACACGGAAAAACTTAAAAAATCCCAAATAAAACAACAATTTGAAACACGCAATTCTTTCATTGACTAAAAATTACCAGAATCAAAAATGCAGATAAATAAAAATTGTTTATTGCAATTTTGGATGCAGTGAAATATATACTATGCTGGCATTAGAAAGTAATTTAATGCCGTTCTCATAGTTCAACATTCATAGAAAATATATAACTTGTGAATCAACCTGACATCGTGGTGTTGTAACCAAGCCATAAACAGGATGAATACATGAATTTATCAGCACCTACGCTTTGGTGCCGAAATAATCTCTGACTTGGTTGCAGAACTTATGAATCAGGTTTTCGTATAGGTAATTATAAATATGTTACGAAAAGTATACAATATATTTTACAATATAGTTTATCTTACGATCAATTAAGTAATTTATTTCCTCATAACTTTATTAATCAACTAGATTATCTAGAAGATAAATGTATAATCTGTTAGTCACTTGTATATTATTAGAAATTGTAACCGAACAGTTCAACACACTGAGATAAACAGAGACAATATCAAAGATTTATATCATCATTGAGTTTATTTTTACAATTAATACATATTAATATCAATAATGAAATTCGCCCCATGCAAATATTTTCATCATAGTTACCATGGTTTTTACAATTGTGTGGAACGGCCCTTTAATCCTGAACGACAAAGACCATTGAATCGACGTCAACAATATAGAACGATCCATATTCAAAAGCTATATTTTCACTCTATTTTTTTTCGTGGCAATTTCAAGTTGGTACACCTGATAGAGTGAATGTTATAATTAATAATTAATTTTAGTCTTCTTTCACTAACACAAAAAAGAATAAAAAATAAAAAAGGCTCTTTTTTTCGGGTTCCGGACTGTCAAAAATGGTTATGAGCAGAAAGACAAGTCTGGAGAACAGTGACATAAAAGGCATTGATCGCCGTTTTGCGAGACCGAGCTTGTCATTGACAGCCTACTCAACACATATCCTGGTCTTACACGTGGTCTTGAACTCTCGTATGTGTAATATTTTTAATTGAAACCAGATATCCAGTCTGGATTTGATGCAGAATCAAACACAGAAGCTTTATATCTTCATAAAATCGAATCTTTTGTTCACTTATTTTAATTGGCGCTGAGTCTGATTGATTCGCGGTCAGATTTATTTATTCAACTCTTCTTAATATGTTGAGTATATTCTACCTTGAAGAAGTACCAGAGAACACCGATTAAGGTATACAAATTTCATCAAGGTTGAAAAGCAATCTTACAAGGTCACGTGATGGTAAATTGAAATATTTAAAACCCCTTTTTATTTTTGTTATGATTATAACAAGGACGGCGGTTAATGAGCAAATCCAGAATTAACTAACCGTTAGCCGGACCAAAAAATATATTTTTTGAATTTGTGGGACACTCCTAAACATGAAAAACATGGATTCCACTTTTTTCGAAAGGGTGACACATTCAAAAAAAACATTTCTGTTTACATGTATTTTCACGGATTTGGCATTAAAATAAGTCGATACAAATAGTTACGATTCATTTTAAGTCTGTAATGTGACCTATAATATCTTCTTCTCTTTAAAAAAAAAAACAAAAAATGTTAGGCGCCCACATTTTTGGGCGCCAAAATTTTCGGTGCCAGAATTTTGAAGCGCGAAAAAACTTTCGTTGAACGAATAATTAATTTTATTAGCGAGAGGTTCCCAACTCTGCCGTCTCTATAAGAGGTCACAAAGAGGGATGAGAGTTACAAGGAGTTATAGAGAGTTGAGAGACTTTGAGAGAGTTTCAAAGAGTTTCAAAGATTTTCAAAGAGTTTTAAAGAGTTTTAAAGAGTTTTTGAGAGTTTTTGAGAGTTTTATAGAGTTTTAAAGAGTTTCAAAGAGTTTTTGATGAATTTTCGCGAGTTTTAGGTTCGTAAACTAGTAATAACATCTTAACTAGGCTTAAAATTTTTACAATCATCAATTTTTAATAAATGAAATAAAAAGTTCGTAAAATTACTTCATTTTCATTACTAGTTTTTTTTTCAGCAGCGGTATCACATTAAAACTGTAATTCGTGTTTTTATGTTTAATACATTTTCTTCACTTCAATTAGTACTTTTGAACCAGACGATTAGTACTTTTGAACCAGACGGCAATTTCGCGCGCTTGCGCGACACGCTCGCAGTGCTCGTGCAACGTCTAGTTCAACGCGCATGCTTTGTGCTTGCGTAAAGTCTGGTACAACGCACCTGCTTTGTGCTTGCGCAAAGTCTGGTATAACGCGCATGCTTCGTGCTCGCAGCACGTTGTTGTTGACAGCAGTTTAAACGACCTTTCCTAACCTATAAATAATGAATGAATATGTGATTTCTTTTCATGCATATTAAAAGTAACGTACTTATAACGTTTCATAGTTTTTCTTATGCGCCTGATTTGCACAATTTACAAAACCAGGAACCATTTTTGTCGAACTTTGCGACACATGATTTGTCGAACCAAATGAAGCAAAGTTTACAAAAAACAGCATCTGAATTTAGACTATTTCTGCACTCCCCGCAAGTGTAATTGTTCTCTTCAATTTTTGCTTCAACTTTAAGTGAAAAATCTTTGAAGGCGTCTGATTCAGAATATTTTTTCAATAACTCGATTTTCGCAATTGTATCTAAATAACAATCTGTGATCACGACATTCGTCACGTTTTTTTTTGTCACGGAATTTTCGGAAAGCTCCAGCTCAACATTAATTTTTTTTATTTTCTTTTGAAAGCGATTGGAATGGAATTACGTTCAACTCTTTATAACGTTTTGAACCTTTCTTTGGCCGGCCTTTTGGGGCATGAGCTCGATGAATTTGAACGATCGGTTTTTCGTCTTGGATTTCCTCTTCTTTTTGTCCTCCAACTTTCGTTGAGACCGACTCTTGAACGAATCCTTCCTCTTCTTTTTGTCCTCTAACTTCCGTTGAGACCGACTCCCGAACGAATCCTTCCTCTTCTTTTTGTCCTCCAACTTCAGTTGGAACTATCATTTCCTGCTCTTGTCCGTCAGAGCCCCCGTCAAAATCGGGTTGAGCATCTCGAGTCTCGTTCAAAATCATTGGAGATCCTGAAAAAAAATTATATAGTATCGATTTTTTTAACAGTAAAAATAAAATATTTATTTCCCAAATACATGCCCCAGTTCGATTAAACTTGAATTATCCATTTGAATGAGATCTTTCATAAATGTATCGTCCAAGTTTGCAGTGACGTTTCCTATTTCCAGAAAATCATTTTTAAACCGTATGTCTTTTTCTTTGCTCCAAATTTCTGAGATTTCAACAAGGAGATCCAGACGTTCTTCTTTCACGTCATTGTCGACAAATATGAGTTTTTTAAATTTTTGCATAAGTTCAAGGAAGACTGCATACATTGAGAACTCTGTAAAAAGCATAATTTTAATAATTAAGGAGGTTGGGGTATGATGTTTGCGTGCGAGAGAGAAGACATATGTGCGGCGCGCACATTAGTGCCGCATGCGGTAGCAATAGGTCATTATTTGTTCTACAAAACTGCAATTGTACGAAAATTAGTGACACGATTTAAGGGAGATTTCGCACAAGTAAAGTTAACATGATTTTACAACACATACTACAATTTTGTTGAG
>JAPYZS010000626.1:0-37677 GCA_030522925.1 Trissolcus japonicus | reverse complement strand
ACAAATCATGAAACATCTTGTACTTGACCACAACAAGGTATGATATCATGTACTTTTTTTTCGTACTTGGCCATGCTTTTCAGTTTTACTGAATTTTTACTTATCGCGTAAAATTTCAGCACGCGTATTATCATGATCAGCTTAGTCTGTCATGTAGGCAAAAATGTATAAACATAGGTAAATCCTCAAAAACGGTGTCTGTAATTTGTTCCCAAAGAAGATTAATGTTTACCATATTCGCATTTTATTAATGCACGTAAATTCTGTTTCTATTTGCGGAATTGATCATTAAAACTCATTTTTCATGAAATTATAAAGTTTCTACTTTTATATGTCTATGCGGAAATACGTACAACCAATAAAGCTCTTAAAATATTCTTTGAAGGTTCTTTGGTTCTTTGAAGAAAAATGTACCGGTCTCGAGTATCTAGCAAAATAATTTTACCGCTGCACATACGTGAACAATAATTTCGTTACATACAAACCGCAACACGTAATTTTCAATCTGATTCCGATACAATTTTTTAAATTCAATTTGAAAATCGACTTCTGAGTCTTCGTGTGTCTTCATTTCATTAACCCCAATGCGATTTATCCAGTGACCATTTTCCGCGCTCGAAGAATTCCGCATCATCTTTTTTTTGCTTGGCCTTTCTTTATCTTCCAAATCAATTTCACTGAAGAACATTGGCCGAAAAAAGGTGAAATCGAAAAGTAACGAAAAAACAGAGGTCCCGAGGATAAAGCGTTTTATCCTTATATTTTTTCATCGTCCTCTTCGTTTTGGGAATTCAAATGGAAACTGAGTTCCTCTTAATTCAGGTACTTTTTTTTTTCGTCGCCGAAAGTCACATGTAATGAAATATGGATTTGCGCACGCAGTATTGTTTCAGAGATAAAGTGAAAAGTATTAACCCGACAATAAAATCGTGGTAAAAGCCATGTGCAAGAATTGTAATGTCAGCAAAAATTACGACACGGCAAATTTAAAAGCGATTACTTATTCGTGTGCATTTTTTATCGCAATTAATTTTCGTGTATACGGCTTGTTTTTTTTAACACTAGTCGCTGTTGTTTTGGCATTATTAGAGCGAGGTAAAAAAAACGTATGCATAAATAATTCAGCAAGTTAACTGCACCACACAGTAGCGGACTAATTAATCATGTCGCGCGATAACTTCTATATATCACAATATCAATCATCATAATTTTTCTCGTCATTTAGGACAGCTGGTGAAGCGCACGACGTGTACACGATTCTGATTTGAATAGTTTAAACACAATTGTAATGGCTGGCATCACATTGACTTTGCAAGCGAAAAAGTATCGCGACGATTAGTGAAATCACGTAGTTTGCATAATGATACACGCGAATCCAACTGTAACGGAGACTAACTTTATTTCTTCTGTTTCGCGAAACGATATCACAGCAAGAGGGCAGCGAATCCCCGTAAAAAAATTTGACAAGTGCGTCGTTTGAAGTTCATAAAAGGCTGAGCGACGCGGAAAACTTTTAACGCTCCGAAGCGCCAAAGTTGTGGAATTCTTTGAATGTGAGAGCGGGACGTCGAAACGTTTTCATTAAATGGCACGAGGCAAATGAGTTGTAATGTTTCTAGCACTGTTTCGTCGCGTTTCCATCTCAAAGGTTCATTATGAAACGGAAATAAATCGTAAAAAACGCCGTATAAATGAATTACACATCTCGCGCCGCCAGCTAACGGAATTCAAAACTATTTTATATATTATTCAATAACTCTCACGTTTATACAGAGGAGACAATTTTTTATTCATCATTTTGGGATGGTCAGCGAGGTGTGATGTCCACTCACAAAAAAAAACTATATTTGAGTCAAGTCACAAATTTAGAGCCAAGCATTTTAACATTTTAACATTTTCCCGAGACAATTAAATCTAATTCAACGAAAATAAAAATTGTGGACATTAAAATTTAGAGCCAAGAAGTTAAAGCATGGAATAAAGATAAATTTGTTCGTCTCAAAATTAAATATATTTATTCACTCATTAGTTTTAATTGTTTTTATATTTTTCTATCAATTCATAAAAAATAGGTTTGCATAAATATTCGAAAAATTCACATTTGTATATGTCGTAGGCCGATAGAAGATTTAGGCCATTAGCTAACTGCCGGCCGATAGAAGACTCACGATTGATTTAATCAATTTTTGTCTATCGGCCTAAAAATTTTAGGCCGGTAGACGACATTCATCCTTTTCGCCAATAGGCCTGGGCGGCTTTAGGCTCATAGAAGGTCAAGGCATTCAAACGTTCGTTTCAATTTGTTTCAATCGTGTTTATTCGTCACTATTGAAAAAAATCATTTATTAATGTTGTATTAATTTGATGTCTATTTTGAATTTTTTTTATATTTTTAATTTTTGTAATTGCAAGAATTAAAAATTCTGTATGATAAGAAAATTGATTATTTATATCTAGATGATTTTATATTCTAATTTATTAGCACGAAGTAAACATTAAAATAATAAAAATATGTAGATGAAAACAGTTAAAGCAGTATTATAATATTTTACAGTTCTGCATCAATGTTGACGTGTAAACTTCCAATTTTTGAGTCAAGATTTTTACTCTACATCAGCCAACATTTTTAAAATCCCGATTCAACATTTTAGTTTCCCTTAAATAGTTTAAAACATTTTGAATCAAGCGAATATTTTTTACCACCAAACGAATAACATTCAAGACATAAAAAATTTTGACTTAAAAGATTATTTCTGTGAGTGTCATTGAGTTAAAAAATCTCGTTTACCGTCGAAAGTTGAACGAGAAAAGTGGAAATTATTAAAGCATCCGCAAGTTCACGATCGATTAGCGAGTCATTTTGTTGAATTATATGACGGAACAATCACGCTCTGTTTTCTTGATATCACAGATTTTGTTTGCAAATCAATAGCCAAGTCGTGTCCGAACGATTTTTCGCATCGCCATTTGTCACCAACAGCATTTATCGGTTTTTGGGAAAATTCTTCGCGCGAGGGTGGAATCGATTTTGAAACGGAGATAAAGACAGAAGATAGGGTCACGGCTTTTTAAGCGGATCAGAAATTTTAGGTCCATTGGGAATGTCATTGACACTGCATTATTAATGCAAAAAGCATTAGCCGTGATTTGAGCGGAGCACGTTTGTTGATGTACTTGCATGGGCAACAAACGAGGGGCTTATAAATGTATCAGTATGTGTACATGGTGCGTCCTTGTGTCTGGCATTAAGCAACCGAAATGCTTGTCAATCTATTGGTCTGAACATGCGACAGACATCGCGCTGATCCGCCTCGACCTTACGTATTAGCGCCCATGTAGAAATTTACAACCTGACTGGTAATGGACCCCGCGTTGGCCTTAATCCAAACACAAAAGTTTGCCAATCGAAAAAAATTTGTGTACCAGCACTTCTGGCAAGATTTACACCCGAAAATTTACATAAAGTGTCGCAGTTTTTATAGTCTCTCCGATAATATTGAACGAACGAGCAAAATTTTCGATAATAATTGCCACTTATACGTCAATTTTTAACGAACATTCATCATCATTCGCGTTGGGTATAAATTACCCAACTTCCCATTAATATTACAAATTTAATTTGACTTTGCCTTGTTATCCACTTAACTGTGTGATTTCTGATTAAATAGCCATTTAAAATTCAAAATCTACAGCTTAAGATTTAATTAAAACTATATGAATTTTATATTATTTTTTTACTGTGTGCCCGGATAATGTATTTAACATTTGGTTGATGGAAGATGGTCGCTAACCAATTATTTGCCAAGTGATGCAAACTACGTCTAAGCGTGTAATTTCATTTTCTACTCAGTATTGTTAAATTTATTGGAAACGATCGACTAGATTCTGCAGCTGAACTTGAAATTTAATCTGAATCAACAGCGAATTGGTCATCCATTGTCAAACTCGGATTTTCCAGAAATAACAAAGAAGATCCGTCTGTAAGAGAACTACGCTGTTCCCGCTAATTAAGCCTTATTGAAGCCAAGAAGTTGAATCTGCCATTTCAAGTAATTGCGAAATTCAGCTAAAAGAATATTAAAAAAAAAACATATGTACCGAATGAAAAGTTAGTTTAACGGAACTTGAATATGATTTAGAATTTAGAATTTCGGGGTAATAAACATGATTTATTATAATGGTTCATTAAATTTGACAAGTCTCTACGTTAACGCGTAACTTTAGTTCAAAAAGTTAATAATTTTTCCAATAATTGATAATAATAGAATTTCGTCTGTTCCACGTAATTTTTTTACATTCAATTTCGTGGTCATTCGTACAATTACGCTTAGAACGTCTGATGGATGTGGTTATATTTCGCAGGAGAAATCTGCTGCAGTTCTATTCAAAATTTAAGCGCTGCCCTACATAGTGACAGTTATGTCTTTTCTCGCTACGCTACTAGTCTTTAAATGCGGTAAGATACATCGACAGGTCTCCGCCTGTTCTCTGCTCACGTGGAAAATACTTGCACGGATACTCTAATTCTTATAACACACGTGACATTTACTCGTTTCGGCAAACATCTACAAGGATTATGCATACAATTTACATGCAAATATTTTACAGTCAACGCACATTTTTCTAATTCAATAATTGAAATTGTATCTCCAAGATTCAAAATAATATATTCCTCCCAACTGTTTATTTTTGTCCAAACACATTTTTCACCCAAATGTTCAATTCTAAATAGTTGAAGTACAAAATTATAATAAAAGTTCAACCACGCGGGGGACGTACTTTTTAATCCTTTTTCCGAAAATAAATTTATTACAAAATTAAACTTTTCGCTCGGTGATTTAGTACTTTTGCTCTCTCACAAGAGCAAGTGTTCATTAATTTAGCATGAAAAAAGAGGACTGTAACTGTCGTTATAAGAGACCAAGTGGAAAAATTACGACCAAGCTGATGAATGCTGAAAACAAAAACATGGTTTGCAGTGATTCTCGGCTTAATCGATTCGTGAAAAAGGGATTTAGAGGGTGTCGCCGTGATTTACAGTGGACGTTATAGTTACGCGTGGGACCCACTGTGACTAAAACAACATAGGCTTCATGTTTTACCGAGCGTGCAGTTCAAAGATGTGTCTGCGTCATTTGTTACGGAATTATATAAAAATCTCTTCCCTTCAAAATGTTTCATTTTAATTGATAAATTGCACCGTGATTTATGAATAATTTATCCGTTAGGTGGGTTCTTATATTTGGCTTGCGGTCGAGAAAAAATAAGCTTTCAGAAATAAGGCAGGGGGATAATTGGCACTCGCAGGTTGGGTGCGCACATACACTACAAAAATTTTGTTCTTGAAGAAAACTCAGCTGGGCAAAAAAAAAGTTCGCTCAGCGCAGAAAAATATAAATACGGAAATCTTTTTTAAGCCGAAGCAATTTACATCTTTTTTATGAGAATTTACATCTAGTTTTTTTTTGAGAACTTCATATAAAAAATATATTAATAACATATTGTTGCTGTGCAAAAAGTTGTAAACTTTGTAGGTATAAAAAAACATTATATTATTGTACTACTTTCTTTTTAGAAAGCACAGTGCAGCTGCCTTTAATTGCTTGTTAAATTTTATAATCTAATAAAAGCATGCTCCAGTCAGCAAGTAATTTCTATAAAATTAATTGATTGGATTAGTACATTCAAGAAGAGAGAGAGAGAGAGAGATCACTTTTGCAATAAATTTTGTATGAAAACCAAAAAATCAAACAATTCAATGACGAACAATGATCAAATTTGAATAATCCCGTAATCGGTTGCAGCAAACCGTAATATTCGATGAAACCGCGCCCTTTACGGCTGGCCGGGTCAATTAAAGCCGGACGGAACTTTGACGTGTAAAAAAGAGGCGATTTTTGTTTCGCTGCTTTTATTGCATATTTGTCAGAAAAAGTGATACTCCTTTTTGCCTTAACTCGTAACCGATACCACACCAAAAACTTCTACCGAATCTCAAAAGTTGAAGCTCTGACGGATATTTCGCGATAGTTCAAGATGGACTTTTATTTACGATCAGACAGGAATCAAGCAAAATATAAGAGTTACGAGCAAAGTTCATGGAAAAGTTGGACGTGGCTAATGAAACCACAATTGTTTTGCTTCTGAATGGAGATATTGAAATGTCCCGATAAGGCATCGATTTTATGACTATTTGAATTGATCGAATAATAAATTGTCGCGGATAGAATTCGCGCCGAGTTCGTGCGGACAATGCGATGTTTACGATGCTGTCGTTTGTTGATCAGCCTTTTTATCAGACGGAATTATGGCATGATTAAAAAGTTCACTGTCGCTTTGAAAACCATGATGCCTTTTTAATGATCCACGTCGTGAGTTAAAAGTTGCGCTATTAAGCGGCGACAATAAATTCGACGACGCGGCGTATTATTTGGGTCTATACTAATTTTGATTCAAAAGGACGATCAATTTTTGGCCACATAATTTTATGCACTATCGCGGGCGCGTGAAACCGTCGCTAGAAATAATTCAAGTCTGTGTCAATGCATGCAGACTACTATACTACATGGGGTGTGATTAAATTCCTTTACATGCTGATGAAATTCTCGTTGGTTTTTTCCGTAAACTCCAAGCGCCTTGTTTTAAAGGCTGACTCGAAAATAAATGATAAATATTTATGTGCCTGTTCGAACAATTCAATTCATTATTTATCAATGCTTTTGTATAGTCGTGAAGAAAAATTACTTTTTCTCATTTTTAATTTATCTTTGGTTCCTTTTTTTTCATTGCGTTCCCGCTGCACTGATAAGAGCTTCGTTTAAAATTAAATACAAACAAACTCAACATTTCAGTATCAAACGCAAAATTTTCGTGCAGTTCTCTAAAGACGTTAATGCAATATTTATTAACATTCATCTACTGTTACATTTCTCATTCAATTATATATACATCTAGAGAAAAATTTTCATTCAACATATTAAATTTTAATTAAATTAAAATTAAATAAATTTTACTAGAATTTTAAGTAAAATTTATTTGATCCAACTAAAATTTAATATCTTGAATGAAATTTGTTTCTATGAGTGTATAGTGTAATTTTAAACTCGATGATAAGCATGTAATATTAACTTTTTACAAACAATTAATTGCCTCTGATACAAAGAGTTATCATTATTACAGCTTTTTAGAGAGAGGGGCTAGAAAGAGATGCTCATTAACTTTTGCGTTTACAAATAAAATTTAATTTTTTTTTTCCAATTAAACTTTTGTTCCCGTCAAAATGCAATTTCATGAAAAATCATGATTTGAGAATAAATAAGTTTACTCATGTTCGTGAAAAATAACAGCACGTCCCTGAAGTCATACATAATCTCATAAAAATGTGCCGGGGCATATTCCGTACAATCCCTCACAATCTTGCAGATAAGTGAGAACATTAAGACAATTTATTAACATGTTAAAAACGTACACGTAAAATCACCTGAGGCTAATAAACCCAAAAACGGCGCCATTGTTGTGCTCTGCTGTATTATACAACGTTCTAGTCGAGATAGCACCCGACGATAATGCATTTGACGTGGCAAAAATATTGACGCAACAAATGATTCGTGCATCAGGGTCGCGTCTAAGCAGTTGCCAGCTCGGAGTCATTTTCATTTTTTTTGTTCAAATCCCGCGTATGAAAAATCACGATGGCACGAGACGAGGGAATAAAAAAGTTTGAGCATTGGGTAATAAAAATATGAGTCTATAAGAACGCGGCGGCAAAATATAAAATGTCATTCATCATTTGGTTTGATCAAGTGCGAACACTTTTACAACTTGAAAGTAATTCCCGAACGAGGCTGAACATAATTCAGGGCGCCATGAAAACGCACCACCCCAACTTTTATTATATTGACGCGTGTATAAAGTTTTACAACTGCGCGGGATATGCGCGATGATTTATAAACTTTCATTATTGCCTTTCGCGCGCCGATGTGTTTCGTATAATGTTTCGCATTGCAATACCACGTGTCGACATCGTCAATTAAGTATTGATGCCGAGATTGGAGATTTTCGAGTGAAAAATTCGATCGACCTCGTGAGTGCTCATCAACGTGAAATTCTACATTAGAATTTGATAAGCAACACGTAATAATGGATTTTCGAGCTACGCTGCTCAAATAGCACCATAAATTATTGTAAATTATTAACTATACTTGAAATATAGAGTTACATACAGTGCCGATATAACCAGGTGTAATGCAATTTTATCATTCAAATTTAGTTTATGATAAATAATAGAGAAATATGAATTTGGTATGAAAGATATTTCATTTGAATGGAATTAAAAAATTTAGATTTTCAACCACTAATGAAATGATATTTTTCGAATATGTTGACTCAAAAACGAGAATTACCTCACGAAATGTTCAACAAGGAACCAAAAAATAAAATGATTCACACATATCAACCAATCATGAAATTAACCTGATGATAATTCGTGACAAAATGAATGACTTCAAAAATTGTAAAAAAATTTTAATAAAATTATTTGAACACGAGTAATGAACAATAGTTTTTAAATCAAATTATTTCCACATTTCTGTTGATCGACGTTAATGATAATATTTTATTGAGAACGTGTGAATAAACCATATAACAAGCTTGTTTTGAGCCGGTGTCATTGTGTGCACGTCATTTTATTATGTACAGAACACGTTTTATGATTTTCTGGGCAAAATTTTACAAGCTTTTGTCAACGCAGCCTGTGACATCGACAATGCCACGCGCTCGGCGCGTTATTATTCAATTCATTAATTAATCAATCAAACAAATTTGATTTGTCAGGTTAGCGACTACCCGTGTAAACAAGAGCGCGGCGCGATAAATATTGTAAATCATATTTTGTTCCGTTGCGCGTCGTAATTGTTACAGCGGCTTGTCGACGTCGGTGAACAATTGCACTGTCTAACACCGTTTCTCGCGACTGTAATCACAATTTACACATTGCGGTCCAGGCTAATACAATTTTGCACTATGAGTGGCGATCCTTGAAGTGATGTGTGCTCGGCGAAACTGCGCTTCTTAATTGGGTTCACTTCATTCGACTTATTCGCACGTCGAGTTTCATGAGTTGTGAAAAGCCCGGAGCTTCAAAAATGTATAATAATGTACATTCCATGTCTAATCGGCCATGGCGCGTACGAAACTTTTTAACTCCAACGCGCTAATTGACATTTACGTTGTTGCACGAAATAACGCAACTTCCGCCCGACAGTCATTCTCACCATTGAATTTCCGCCCTTCAACCGTCTTCCGTGAAAAGTAATTGTGAAATTGATATCAAGATTTTTTCTGACTTTAGTAACTTTGATTAAACATGGTTCTTAATATTGGAACCGGATTGTTTTCAGCTCTTTCTGTTTCCAGGGCACAATTTCTTCTGTTCCCAATGTTACTGTTTTATATATTCTTTTATGTTATAAATATAAGAAATTGCAAGTGCAAGTGGTATCGTAAATAAAAAAGAAATGGAAAAAAATTTCTCAGAATCTTGCATATCGTAGAGTCATCATCACGGTGTCTGCGGGAAATTAATTTTTTGGTCGCATTTCTCCATTCGAATGTGAATCATATTATTTTCAAACCCGAATCAATTTTAATTTGCGGCAAGGGAAATTGTCGAGTCGGACGAATCCATGTTACGCACGTTTTTTTTGTTCAAGCAGGAAGAGCATTTCTCTTTGAATTCCAAGCTCTTTATTTTTGTCTTTGAAAAAGACGCTACTAATTTAAAAAGTATTCAGAGAAGGAAAACGTTAAAACTCAATTGCGCGATCTCGGTAGGTTCATGTTTATTTTAATATGAAGCCTGTTATGAATTGTACTTGCTCAGACGGAATATTTTTTTTGACTAATAACAAAATGAATACGATCGGAAACCCATACAACCGTATAAAACATTTGCACGATTGAATCAATATATCTCTCTGCAGTTCCTGGGAATGTGAAAATTCGAGCATGTGGATAAAAAGTTGTTTCTCCGTTGATGCATTTTAAAATATTTATAATTGGAGAGAGCGCTATACAAAAAGCTATTTTACCGCTTGAATATTGTAAGTTTTTAATACAATTATAATTCATTTAAGGTATAAGCTTTTTATAATTCGAACTCGATTTCAAGCAGTTAAATAAGCAGTTAAATATAAGTGTCGTATAAGTGTCAATATAAAACAATTGATATTTTTTACGTGGTCTTTTATATGTCTTTAAAATATTTTATTTTAATACACTATACTATATGTATCTTTTGAATAAAAATGTCTTTAAAAAACACTCATCTTCACATCCTACACGATGCCAATTGGCACCGGGTTCTATTTTGACTTATCAGAAAAAAAACTTTGCAGAAAAGGAAAACGAAAAAAAATAATAAGAAAAATATTGTCACAGTTTTCACAGAAACTATTTTAACGGGATTTTAATAAATAATCAAATAGATTGATTCAATGAAATTGAAGGAAAAAAAAAGGAAAAAAACAAATCATGTTGTACCGGTCTATAAAAATAAAATAATAATAATATTTCAAATTTATTTTTAAACCCGCGCGACAACAGTTTGTAAACATTTGGTTTCACATTGTACGTTTCACTCAGAGAAAAATTTTGCTAAACCTATGAAATTTTAACTAAGTTAAATAAATTTTATTGGAACTTTTTTTTTGGAAATTTTATTTTATTGGAAAATAAAGTTTATTTAATTTAACTAAAATTTGATAGGTTCAACGAAAATTTTTCTCTGAATGTTTTGTTTTCGTTCATTTTTGTTTGCAATAAACATTTGAATTCACTTTGTACGTATCAGTAATTTTTGGAGGAGTTGACTAACTCCTGGACGTTTAATTACAAGTTTAAAAGCCGCAGAGGTGGCTCCTCTCACGTAAGATATTGTGTTACTTGAATTGAGAGGCTAACCAGAGCGTTTCGTATTGTTCATAAATGCGCAATTACTTTGCTCGACTGTATATCAGAGGAAAGTCTTCGTAATAAACTTGGCCTGAATGAAATTAGCATCCCCTGAATACTTGGGCATTTATTTGTTGCATTCAAACAATCCATTGATGAAAATTAATTTTGGATCATTTTGATTCAAATTCGACAATTTAGTCCGCGACCTAACACTCGATTACCACGTAATGAGCAAATTTTATGGTATGTACTCTCTGGCGACCTACATGTGCAGATTCACACCTCACTTCATATAAAGTAATTTTGATGAATTTGATCGCCGGATAAGTGATGCGTGTTTGCTTTTAAACAATAGATCGCTCGCCTTCGCCATGATATGTGCATATGTACATACGGTTTGCAACGCACATTGATAATTAAATTTCATCGCGTTATCGATTTTCAATACATCCATTCATATTCAATTTTGAGCAACACATTCAAATTTATTCGCACAATGGATTATTGCTCATCTTATCGCGCGCCGTTATATTATTGACTCTTCAATATTCGATATTTAAAATGTGAGAGCATATTCTTTGGCGCTCACTATCGCGCCGAGAAGTTGCTCGCTGCTGCTTCCATTCAACCCAACTGGCAAGTGTCTGAGTAAATAATTGTCCCCCATTAAACACCGCCTACCCCGACTAAGAACAAAGTGCACGCGATATTTATTGGACCAATTATCAAAGTTCGTGACGTACTTTTAATTTCTGGTCATTCACAAAAATATCCAATCTCATTGAACGGAGAGTGCAAAATGACCCGGGACATTTGTACTTTAACTTATGCAAGGATTGTTTCAAACTTTGCGACAATTTATTTATCGAAACGGGTTACTAGAAACTTGCATGAAACTTGTATTAAACTTATATAGGTTCTAATGAAAAAACTCTTTGAAAGTCGCGCGAATGATAATGGCAGTATTGGCGAAACTATGGCGACCGTATAAACGAGTTGATGGAAAAAAATACGCACCACGTGAACTTTCCATTCAAACATTTTTTCATTATCGCCGACAATTTTTTTTCTCTTATAAGTTTTGGCTTTTTCCATAACTATATTTTCAACTTCCGTCCCACTCGCAAAATTCATTCCGACTTAAAATTGAAACACCGGTTCGAAATTAAATCAAAGTATTTTTCCCCTAATTTTCTTTTCTTTTATACTTTTTCTTTCCTTTTTCTGTTTTAGTTATTGCCGTGTCATTTGGCCAAGCAACTTTGCTCTTTCGCCAATTTGAGATATGTTTTTTACTTGTTACAAGTTCAAAAATTAAGTTTATCACTTTCTCTCTAACAGAATTGTTTAGTTTTAACGAAATTTTTATAAGAATAAAAACTGAATTATTTGACCCCGCGGGAGGTTTTTTATTCAACAATCTAAATTCTGCAACTGAAATCAGATACGAGCTTTGGTACGAATCGTAGTGGTATATCCGCAATGCAAATTTCCTTCCTGTCGAAAAAATGTGAACTTCAAACACGATCTTTCTCTGATTATAATTGGTAAACCGCGGATTCGTGTTTGCCAAAAATTAGACCTCGTTAGTGTCGTCCATTAAAAAAAGATGTCAAGAAGTATAGGGTGGACAGTTTGTTTAGTCAGTTTTGTAGCTAAAAAATTCAACGAACGATTTTACATTGAAGAGATTTATTGCGACGTATTAGTTGGTGTCATAAAAACGGCGAGATATTGTGAATCATCAGTATTGATTGCCGAAAAAAAAAGAAAAAAATATATAAGAAAAGGTAGCGCTAAACTTGGTGAATAATGCCGATGCCGGTAAATTAGGAAAAATGTTGGTATCAAGACACACAAGCGGGTGTGAAAAATTTATTATGCAAACGTGTGAGGGAAGTCGGCGCAAAAGTGGGATACATTTTTTAATGTTGCAATCCCGCGTTGATTCTTTACTTTGGTCACTTGCACACTGACGTTTGCTATTACAATAATAATTTATCCCCGGAAGCAGAAAAAGGTATAAAAGAGAAGCTAAAGGGTTGCACATTTTTTTCTCGCATGAAAATAAACGTATGACATTCGTCATAAAATAATATGCCATTATTTTTCTTTTCAGAATAGTGGTAGTTGATTCAAGGCCGGACGTTTCATTGACAAATGTGACTCAATTTTTCATTTAATTCGAATTTTTAATGTCGCTTTGTGATGTGACATTTCATTTCACTTCTAAGCGAATTATGTCCAGCCATTTTACATTTCATGAATTGAAATTGTAATTTCCTCGAATGAATATCAAAAAGAAGTTGGATTGTAGGAGAAGTTGGATGTGAAGATGGAACAGAAATTAATGTGCGGTGGGACAGAAATTAATGCATTTTTAATCAGATGTTTAGAAACCACTTTGTCCAACGTTAAACTTTTAGCATGCCCTACAAAAGTAGGATTAATCTTATTGAGTTTTTTTTGGACCCTCATTGCATAGTTAGCAATGATAAAAAATTCAGATAACTTTATTTTAAAATAGGTATGAAAAACGATTGCATCGAGGTATACGGCGCTTGACGATTGTTATGCGGGACTTGTGGATTTCTGTTGATGTCTTTCTTTTAATGAGACTGTTCAAAATCTTCTTTGAAAGTTTTTCAAGGAAAAAAAATAACATAAAAACTGACTAACACTAACAAATCCTTTAATTACAAAGTTTTGCGGTTGAAACACAATAGCTATTATTGTAATACAAAAACTTAATATGAATGCAAACAAATATAACGTTGACATTAAAACAAATAAGTTCATTTTTTCAATTTTACATTGAAATAATTTGTATTTTTCTCTCTACTATATCAATAAATGCAATGAACGTATGTGTTTGAAACACAATGATACGACCAATAATATGTGACGTAAGAATATATGATATCAAATTCAATGAGTCGCGTTTGTTATCTTTTCAAAATTAAGATTTGAAATTTGTGAATCGTAAATCTTGAGAATAAGAGTCCATTCAAATAAATATAAATAAAATAAAATTTGTATTATGCATCCTTTCCACGGATGTGAAATTGTTCTTTGGATGAAAAGACTGGGCAGGAGCTCGATCCGATCTGAATCGAATAGCCAGACAAAAGATTATCCACGTTATAACAAAATGTTTGTAAAAGAATCATGATGTAAACATTTTGTTAAATTACCACACATTTTGCATTTGAATTTGCTCACAAATATCTATTCAAACTGATGCTTGAAGAAAATCAACAATTTTGTCTAATTCGTATTTAACAAGAATATAATCATTCTAACGTGAGTAGAACATATTTCAATTATGAAACCTAATTAAAATGAAATGTTCATATACCAGGGTGTCCAGAATCCTTGAATTCGGGGAAAACAGGAATTCTCCGGGTACTTTTTTCAGCCCTTGAAAAACCGGGAAATCTCCGGGAATTTTTTGTTATCCGGAAAAATATTTCTTCAAAAATATTTGACCCAAATGAAAATAAATAAAATGAATATAATGCAAATCGTTTTGGAATTTTGTGAGAACTCATATTTATAAACTTGATTTCTTAATTCCCATCATGTTTGTGCGCTCTAATTGTTTATTAATCTGAAAAACTTTTTAACTTTTAATCTACACCGAGAAAAATACCTCTCTTCTTTTAACAAGAGATTTTATGTTTATTTTTAGTACTGCGTCGACACAATTTGCTCTGCTGTTTTTATATAAATTTCTTTCCACTTTAAACAAAATGACAAAAAAAAGATTTTTTGTCATTTAAGCAGAGAATTCCTGTCATTTCCTGTCGTTTAATCTGAAATTAAAATTTGAACTTAACTTTCTATCAAATAAATATTTTTATATCAAAATGTGTCATTTCCTGTACCCTCGTATGTCTTCATATGAAAAAATGGTTGATTATTGTGATCAATTAGTTTAAAATTCCGGTCGAATTTTTTGATTAATCCGAGAAAAACCGGGAATTATCCGGAAATTTATTTTTCAAAACACTTTGCACTTATTATTGATATTTTTTTTCTCAAATTTCAGATTATTCTAGTTAAATAAATATTTTGAAATGAAGAACTGGAGTATGAATTTGAAAGATTATTTCACTGTCACCGAATTAAAATTGATATTCCACGAAAAAACAAAAATTTCATTTCATAAGTGGCGAGCTGCACAAAAACTCAGAGGTGTCACGTATTCACATTAATTCACGTCGTAATTTATTATTCACTCTGCACTTTGCGTGTAAAAGTAACGTGAGCTAATTGTTTTTTCTCTCTCCTATTGTTGTTTACAAAAGCAAGAAATTATCATGATCGTCAAACATTTATAACAATTAATACCAAGTGCATTTAAAAGTAAATTAAAAAAATACTGCATGTCACACGTAAATAATTGATGATGCAAATCAATCTAATGGGCATTTTATTGCTTGAGATGATGCTTGTTGCAAAATAGTGAAATTTGGCTTACCCGTGAATCATAATTCACTTTTGATACAATCATATCAACACTGCTTGAATTACTGATTATAAATTATCGCCAAGGGGATTTTGGCCGGCGATATAAAAATGCCCTCAGGTGTGCGCGTTCATGACTTGTTACGTGAATTCTAAACGAGTTGATGAAATATTGAATGCAACTTTATGAGAAACCTGTTTGGCTTATCAGGCAAAGCGCATTAGTTACTTTGGCCGAAACGTTTCTTCTGGTGATCAATTAAGTAACGTCGATATACTGTTTGATCAAATCAAATCTAATCAGATAGGATGCTCACGAAAAGAACGCTTACATCCCAACAGATTTTATCGAATCGAAATTTACGTCTGAACGCTTTTTCAAAGGCAATGTCCGTGTACGTAATAAGAGATAGCAATTGAAGTAGAAAAAGGTAAATTGAACAGAGACATGATTAGCGATTATAACGCTGAAGAAGTTACGGCTGCTTTTGCGATGTCCAGAATGTTCGCATGATTTTAGTCGAAGATTATTAATTATTCTGTGATTTAATTCAGTAAGTGTGCATTAATAATTTCGCGATGAAAAGTTTATGTATTAATACTGAATTTAGTAGATTAAACGTTGTTCCGTAACTTCCATATACGAAAGTTTTGAGTACTGGATTTTGCTTGTCGGGAAATCGTTAAATAATTTATACAACTTTTTAGACACTGTTTAACCACGTACGATTGTTGACAAATTTTCGTGCAAATAAAGTCGATTAAGTGGGCGAATTTTCATTCCGAAGTAAAAACGGAATTTCAAATATCAAAACTTTTTCGGACAAAAAAACGTAGCTCCCTGTGTCATACGAAGTCTAATCTACGTTTCGAAAAATTGACGTTTAGCGAAGTGTGTGTTATAGGGCCTGCGCAAAAAGCATTTTCATTAGAGTGCTCAACGTTTTAGAAAGTCGGAAAATGTACAAATAAAATGTTTCAAAGTATCGTCGCTCCCATCGAAATTTTTCACATTTTTTCCAAACAAATTTTTTTTTCTATTTCCCAAAATCGTTAGAATGTGTGTCGGGCATGGGTATAAAGAGAGAAATAACTTTACATGGCAATCAAAAGTTGATCGGTGGCTTTCAAAGGATTTATTAAAGTTTGTCGATGTGTAATGAACAAATCTTACGCAAGCTTTTTCCGTTTAAGTTTTAATTTTCTTTTGCATAAAACGAAATTTTTCGATATAACTCTCGTGGATTTCTTCTTGAGTGAACAACCGCCTGTTGGCGTACTGCGGATTTTTACAACAACTTTACGGTAAATTTCAACTCGATTACAAAAAGCACTCACGGATGGAATTTTTTGTCATAATATCTCCCAGAGTCTCTAATATTTTCCATTGATAAAATCTGCAAAATGACAAAATTAGCGTGAACTCTGTGTGTTCCAAAATTTGACGTAATCTTGCAGAACGTGGATCGGACTTTATCGAATCTGTTCAAGCAAAGTTTAAATTTTGACAGTACACTATCGCAAATCTAAATTTCCTTTTCGAGCACTGGATGAAGTGAAAGAGTATAATGGAAAAATATATTTTGTTCTCGTGTGTCAGTTATATTCACTATCTAAAATGTTTCTCAAAGGCTTTCAATTTTTATTGCAATCTTTCTTGTAGAATTGAATAAACATTTATCTGATTTATCGGAATTGTTTAAATTTAATTGGCGTTGGTAATAGGTCCGCTGTAATCTGTTAATCTAAACTTGTTAGTAAAGTGTATTGATTTTGTTATTTAACAAAACCACAATGTTTTCATGAATATATTATTTTATAGCGAACTTTAAACTTTCAACAAGTTTACAAAAGAGATATTCCTTATTAACAACATGTTTAAGTGTTGTCTTGATATCAAACTTTTGTAGTTCTAACTAAACTGCTCTCGCGAAAAAAATAATAAACAACAAAAACAAGAGCAAGAATTTTAAACCAAATGTATAATCAAGTCGTAAGATTTATTACTCGAAAACAAAATAAATTCAAGAATCACAGTTCGAACGAAAATAAATCTCAAGGGAATATGAGATTGACATTAAAATCACCCTGTATATTTGTAACGTCTTTTTAGTTATAATATTCTGTGAAAATTTTTTGGTTATTATATTCGCGGGTTTATTTCGTGGAATAGTTTTCAAGTATTTGTTGAGGGAGTTTATTATTTCAACATTATTCAGATGCTGGGAAATTCAAAATGTGCTATCCTTGTAAAACGCCGAGACTTGCTAAACTCCAAACCAAGCTGTTCGCCTAATACGACGTCTGATATTTTTCAGTATTTTTAGTTTTTTTATATTTTGCATACTTTACATAGTATACTAAGATTATAATCCTTAAGTGAAAATTACAGGTTACACAAGAAAAAAAAATCGTAAAACTTAATTTACATTCAACGATTGTTCAAAATTTTGTGAACTCTCTTTTTTACATCCAACAATTTTTCTTTACCCAGTGACATACTTTGTGTTCATTTGACTAAGGCAGGTAAAAAGCAAATCTTTTCAAATTTGAAAAAAGGCTCACGTGAAATTAGGAATGTATGCGTTTTCATCAATTACAACGTTTTGTATAATTTTGCAAATGGTTCTGCAATATTTTTGAGAGATGAACGAAACGACAAAGAGCCCGTATTTCATTACGATTTTCGTTTAATCAATAACTACAACTCAAAAAAATGAAAAGAAAACTGAGGGGGAAACGTTTCATAAAAGTTCATCAAAAGTAAAATTTCCAATTAGATAATTACAACACTCATGTGAAGTACAAAAGGTCTCTTGTCACTAGGAATAAAAAAGAAATCGTATCATCTAATTACGCAAACATCATATTCATTGCCAAGCCCAACGGTGAAAACGCGGGATAAAAGAGAAAAAGGAAGAAAAGAAAAAAGTTATACACGAGGAGAGAAAAAAAAAATTACGAATGATATTTCATGTTGAACATTTGCATAAAACTCGCGTATAAAATGTTCTCAGTGAATATTCGTAACCAAATTGACAAATTGAAGTTGGTTTATCAACATTGGGCGATGAATCTCTGATTTACGTTCGGCTGTAAATCAAAACGCGCAACGACTCGGGATGGAACCCCCAAGGACTTGGCTTTTTGAATGCCGCGTCTTTGTTGCCCGTGGCGTAAAATTCAACAAAAAGTGACACAGATACGTGGCGCACTTATTCATCAAACGGAAGGTGCGGGGATATATATCTCATCTTTGGTGTGAAATGAAACATGTTACAGCAGATGTAGTTGAGATCGTGTGCGGATGGAGGCTGCTTTTATTTCGACGTATATATGCAGCCGCGTGACGATAAACGTTGGACTTTCATGCGAATTCGCATCTCGGGAACAGCGGTGTAATAAATGGATGAAAAAGCGATCGGCGTGATTTAAATGAAATCGGGCATAATATACCCGGTTGGGTTAACAATTGACGTTGCCGAGGCGGAACTTTTATATAAGCGCTCGGCTCCCACCGATGACGCCTCTGAAGAAAGAAAAACAGTCGCTCCGAGAGCGAGAGGGTTCGAGTGTCGCTGTGTGTGTAACTATCCGAATCTCCGGAGAGAAAGAACTCGAACTAAAAGCCAATGACAGATGTGTGCCACAGGTTTTTTCAGCTGCTTTTTAGATGCTTTTCTATTCAACAAGGTTACGAATAATCGCAATAGCTTTTGATTCAATTAACAAATTGCACTTCGACTTAGGTACTCATCGTGAACGATCAGTTCAATTCCGAACACGATTTCTCGATTCACATTCAGACAGATTTTCCAACCAAATGAACAGTTTAAGACCAGCAGTCAGTACGTTTTCTCAAATAGATTATTCGATTACAAATTTTTGATCTCCCAACCAATTTTTTCTTGAATTTTTATTTTTATAAAATTATTTAAAAATATTATCTAACAATTTTCAAAGTGTTATAATTATAACTATTTTAATTGGATAAAATTCTTCTCAAATAATAGTATTTACTAAAATCTCTTGAAAATTATGATACGAGAGAATTATTTGAAATGAATTAAATTCAAATGAAGCTTGTCAATAATTATAAAACATGTTTCAATCATTTTCCATTATGAATTAATTTGAGAGGAAGTTTTGTAAATGCATGTAACAGTTTTTTAAAAAGCTTTCAGACACTCTTCAGTGTAAAATTTCGATATACTTGGCAAAGTTTTTTGTAGAGATTATAAGAAATAATGCGAGTTCTTGCAAGAGCTTTAGTGCGTCTGCCCTATCAATTATACTGTTTATGGTATTTCAGTGGTGCAAGTCAACGTATTGTACGACTCTAAAAAATATAGGTTTTTAAGAAATTATATTGAATTTGTAACTTATAACACTTAGAATTGCTTGAAAACGTCTGGATTTAAACTTTTAACAAACAACGTCCGTGGAAAAGTGTTTCATTGAAAGGTTGAATTGCCGATCATTAAGATACGTCTAAAGTTGATCCGTAATACACGGAAGTTTGGCTTTAAAGACTTTTTGATTTAATCTCTGCCGATCTTAACTACGATCGAATTCGTTGAAAGTTTGTTGGATCTGATTTTGACACAATTTTCCAACAAGTGAATTCGGCTTTATCGGATCAAGTGGAGTTTGAATTTATGATATGTTTTCCCAAATCTGAATTTATTCCCTGGGAATCGCGACAGAGGTGAGATCAAATAAAAAAATATTATGTTTATACGGAGGGAAATGTGGTGCGTGCACTTTTGCATTTGTTGAAAAATGGATCACATATTTCGCTGTTGTCGCAAAAAAAAGTAAATGACTCCGTTACAAAAGTGCCAACCATTCTGCAGAAAATCACAAAATTTGAATTTTTTCGATTCAAACTTCTGTTGATTTATATACTGACAGAACAGCTGTGATTTTGTAGTCGAAAACAAATGTGTTAGCAAAATAAACATAAAAATTTCTGTTCTGTTGTAATAATGTTTACCCGTTTGTATCCCTTGGCTTCGTTGAACTTTGATTCGACTGATTCGATTACAACAGACATTTTTATACATTGTGATAAAATTAAATATTCCTACATGTAAAACTTGCTTTACATTCCAAGCGTTTCGTGACATATTGTAAAATCTATGTTTTATTCATATGCTAAAACCGCGTGAAATCCGGAAAAATATCGGCTTCTTAAAATTAGCATACAGGTCGTTCTACGCTTTTTCTCTATAGTAAACTGTCATAAAGGATTATCCGGCGTTTAATTGCAATTCGAAAATTTTTTGAATCGACGTACGTAAAAGGCTTATTAATCATTTCTTAAACAATCGTCAATCTGCGAGTTAAATCCGAGAAATGTTGATTTAAGTTATTGCGCAACTTAAAACGAGATTCGTCACGTGAGAATTTTATAATTTTTATGAAAAACTTAATAGAGACATAAAAATGTAATTGAAGAATATGAGCTATTTAAACAACGGCAGAACGCTTTCAAAGTCCGGCTATAGTTTCATTGAGTCAAACGGCGTAATTAAATTATCAACTTCAACTTTCACTTAACTTTTCAATTGTTTCATCCCGAATTAATTATAAAATAACAGAGATCTGTTATTCTATAAGTCTTCAGTACAATACAGCATTATGTAATATATCAATAATTCTCTGAAAGCCTTTGCTTATCAATACATTTTCCATTTAATTCGTTCGAGGAAATATTTATCAGTATTTAACTGTTTAGTGGAAGTTGATTATTCGTAAACAAAAGAGTGATTCAAAAAATACTTATATACATGAAACAGATCTTTAAAATATAATGAGCAAAAAGTTAATGACTGCATAATTGTTCAACTTGTCTTTTGAAATGACACGAATAATAGTGATTAAAGTTAAAATTGAATTAACTCATCGAACAAAGCTTTTGAAGTATAATATCTTCATTAATATAGTTCAACGTTGTTTGGAACGAATAAACTTCATGGCTAAACCGATTTGCATCACAAAATAAAAGAAATGTTAGAAAAGCTATACATAATGCGAATATTATACATGAATAAATTTAGATTTGCGTCGAACAATTTTTTAAATATTGGGAAAGTTATCTTTGGTTCCGTTATTGCATTCTAGAAAGTTTTATCGTGCCTTCACGTTACACTTTCAACTAGAACGTGATACCTGTTCATCTTTGGTTTTCCTCTGCGGCGAAAGAATAAAAAAATTTTTTTTCCACCCGAAAAAGGTGTGAGAAACGGATACGAAAAAAAATGAGTCTACTTAGATCGTAGACGGAGCTGCCTCCCGGGACTGTCAATTGCAACGCAAAGAAGATATAGAAAACCCATTATATGACTTTCTAAATAATATTTCTGCGGCATTGAATTCTCAAAGGAGAAAATAAATTAATGTTCTTCGTTTCAGATCGCGTTCCAATACCGTGAGTCCGGGTTTTCCTTGTTCGTAACTTTTTTCTACCTTGATTGAAAAGCTACTGAACTCGGATCCCGGAGTCGTTGTAATATTAATGTTCGAGCTTGTCATCTTCCAGACGATCTTTTTCTCGCTTTTTTGTCGCTCAAGTCCAAACAATCAAAATCAAATGAAAAACGATACGAATGTTCGTATAATCCGCGTCTCCATCATCACGGAGACAATTTTTGTCAGCATGAAAATTTTCTTTTACTTCTTTTTTTGTTTCCTCCATTCACTAGTTGTAGATTCAATATGGTTAAAGTTCGCTAACTCCTTTTTTCGAACTATGTGAAAACAGACAGGATTTAGTCGAAAACCATCTCCCCTAAAATTAAATGATTCAACAAAGTTTGCCACGCTACGTTAAAAGGTCGTAATTGAATTGACCGTCAAATGGGCCGTGCAGATTTTTGCACGGTTTCGCGAAAATGCTAATACGAGTGAAATATATGCACTTCATTGTTCACTGATGATTAGTTTGCCGCATGCATATGTGTCGAGTATAAGTCCGTTTACACGATTGTACAAAAGCTCGACAAATGGTGTAAAAAAACAATATTGCAGATATAGCGGTGTGTTACGAGCCAGGAACGTGGTACTATAAAAAAATTTGTTTTCTTTCTTTTCAATTGATAACGGCATCTGATTGATCTGAGTGGTAATCTCAAACAGTGCTGCACTCAAGTTTGATGCCTATTATCGTATTAATTTGTTATTAACTCGACCAAAAGTATTTCAACTTAAATCAAAATTTAA
Source organism: Trissolcus japonicus (assembly GCA_030522925.1). Taxonomy (NCBI): domain Eukaryota; kingdom Metazoa; phylum Arthropoda; class Insecta; order Hymenoptera; family Scelionidae; genus Trissolcus; species Trissolcus japonicus. The sequence continues at coordinate 15,030 of JAPYZS010000626.1, read as the reverse complement.
TTGGATGGTGTTCAGCAAGCCCATTATTTAACGCCGATGATAATGCGAAAGTGATTTACGCATGCAAAACTGACAAAAAAAATCATGATTTAACAATTCATTTTTGATTAATTCGGTTGAATAACATGCTCGGCAGAAGCAAAATGCAATTTATTTGTAATCGTAATTTTTGTACCAATTTAAATTAACTAAATTGTCATTTTTCCATTCGAACGATCACTTGTTTTTAATTTGAAGTTTTGAGTGTTATTGATATTTTCAACGACGAACAAATTTTAATTGAAATTTACATTGAAATAATCAGAGTATAAAATACGGAACTTCAAATCTGACAGTATATTATTCTCACAGTCTATTTCACGAAAAAAATCTTCCAGAAAAGAATATTTGATTTTTCGTGGACGAGCTTAGAGATTGACGGTTTTTATGTATGCGGTGTAATAAGGTCGTTTCACCGGTGAAAACGGCTCGAGGAAAAATAATATCTTTAAATTTGTATTAGCCTCAGTGAAAGAAAATATATTAAGAGCAAGTTATCGAGCAACATAGTTTTCAATGTTGCCAAATAATTTCCTTCACTGTTCATAACCTCAGATCATTACCAGAAAAAAATGTTATTTCTCCAGAAAATGAAATATCTCAGCCAAGAAAATAGTCAACACTATGTTGTGTACAATCTTCTCATTTGAATTCAAATCTCCCGTTGCCATCAAAAATGAATTCCGCATCAGTGCCAAAAAATTTGAATGATTTATACCCTAATCAATGTCACGTAGATAATCACACTGAATCAATCAAAAAAATAAATAATTTTGCAACAGAATCGTAATCAGACAAAACGTGACCTTTTGCCGAACTGGTATTTTTATCGGCAACAACAATCCTGTAAAAAATTTAAATTCTACCCAACACGAGAATTTTTGTATAAATAAATCACCAGTCAGAAACGGTATCTTAACTGCTAAATAACACTGCCAGTTGAAAATAAATAATTAACTTATTGTACGGAACCAGTCGATTCGAAGCATTGTTCATTGAACCGTTTGGAATAAAAGCGAAAAGTAATGTATTGGATAAACTTACTTGTCGATCAAGGAGCGTCTGGATGTCTCCGTCAGTGTGGTGCAACGCTGAGATGTTTGATAATTTGATTTTGCATTCGTAACGTGATCGATCTAGACGGACAAAAAAAATGAATAAAACCATTAATCATAGCATTTATTTTCGACCGTGAGGACAAAAAAATCAGACAACGAGAAAACTTTCACTCAATTTACTCGTTCGGAAAAGAGCAAATTTATAAACGGTAACTTACTGTTATAAATTCGTGTGGTGTCCTTGCATCGACAGTCAGAACGTTCCGAGCCGTGGAAAGGGCACTGGAGAATACACTCGTCTTTGTTGCAGTCTGAAAGGAATTTAATAGTCATTAATATCGTTTGAGGGTGCACGATTTATGATTAAGCAAAAAGCCCAAAATAGTTTGGGTTTCAGCGCAAAGTCGTACGAATTCAATTACGTTTTGTTTTATGTTCGGCTCGGATAATGGATTATTGTTGATCTTTAAGTCCACGGAACTTGCAAATGACATTAATATTACATTTCCTTCTTTCTTTTTAATAATAATAATTTTTGCCTTACTCTAATTCCATTGATGCATTTTCTTTGATGGGGAGTACAATAATCTTCTTAATATCGGGACAAACAAAAAATTGAGATTTTTTTGAAAAGTTTTGCGTCGGTTGGTCACAAATAAACAAAATACTGGAGCTTTGAAATGAAGTCAAAAGTTTCTGACAGATGGTTTTAAGTAAGTTAAATATTTATAAAAATAATGACCTCGTTATTTTCGCGAGTCACGAAATGTATGAAGTTTTTAGCACACGTTTCATTTGAATTTTAAATGTAAGTTGTGCTCCAAGCTTTTTATCATTCAAATCAATTGCAATGGACACTTTATTTACATTGGTTCGAGATGATGACAATGCACATAACAGTTACTTAGAATTCCCTAGTAGAAATTGATCGGGCGTTTGTAGGGCTTGTAATGCTCTCCCTTATAGGGGCCTTATAGGGCGAGCCCTACAAACCCTCCTACTAGGGTTAGCAATGATAAGACTGGTTGATTCAAATATGCAGGTTTATACATTTTTGCTTTCTGGATCATCTAAAACAGAGCTGTGAGAGGTGAAGAGCACTTTTTACGCGAATTATGCTGCTCAGAATTTGCAGTATTGATCCTATAGCAATGGGCCAACGATTGAACTCTTCGAAAAAAAAAGAAATAAAAATGAAGAAAAAAATTTTGTTACAGTTAATAACTCAAAAAAAATCTCCACAGTAGAATTTGTTCGAATTTCAAATCAACTGTCCAATTACTAGCCATCGACTACAGAATTGACTACGTACGATCAAAGAAACCGAATGAAATAAAATCTTTTCAACGCCATTACATTTTATCCATTTCATTGCAATAAAACGTTATAAAAAGGAAGAAAACTATGAATTGCGTGCATAATTAGCCTGGCAAATTTTGTAGTAATTTATAAAACGTCATTTCATCGGTGGATATGTCAACGATAAAACATACGTTAAATATTTGTAATTGAGAGGAAGGCAAACAATTTGTTGAAATTTTGAAATACACAGCACGAACGTACGTTTGTTTCTGTAAAACATACTCAAGCTCGACGGTGCCTGTAAAACGAGAACTATTTTCATGACATTTTATATGGTTTTCAGAGTAATGCTTTCGCGGAACTTTTCTATCCTATTTCCGCGCTGCGAATGCGCGAGCAATTATTCATCCCATTTCGCGAATTTCACTTGATAATGTCACGGCAATCCTATCGACGTTGACTATGTCTCGTATATGTTTGGAAAAAAATAAAAAAAAAATGAAAAAATAAATAAATAAAATAAAGAATATCCTGGCGTAAAAAGCGAATGAATAAATAATAGAGAAGAATAAAAAATTAATATTTCAACAAACCATTATGCCGGGTTCGTTATTCATTCATTTGGCGCTTGCATGATATCACGAATATTTAACCTAGTTATTAATGCGCAATGAGCATCGCAGGTTGGCCGAACGGAAATAAAGCTAATTCCCTTTTTGAATATATCAGCTCAAAATGGGCATCGCTTCAAAGTCCTTCCGTTGCGGCGACTTTTATTGCACTCGAAGAATCCAGAAAGCGTCGCCTTTGGCCCATAAAAACGCTTCTTATTTGCACTCCATAATATAATTTAAAGAAAATATTTCTCACTGACTTTTATACTTTTGTAACGCGCATCAAATTACAGGATAACCCAGTGGATAATATACATCTGTCGGTGCACAACGAAAAGTAGTGGCGCGAACAAGTCCTTGAAAATTTTGCAATGCGAAACAACCGAGACATCTTTAATTAAAGTTTATGATTATTATCGAGAAAAAAAAGAGCAAAGAATGAAATGAAAGGAAAAATAAAAAGAGTAGAGAGGCAACAAAAAAGAAAAGAGGTACGCGAGTGATGATATTAAAACTAAAGCGACAACGTACAATGCACTAAAAAACTAGCGACAAAAAAACTTACCGCTGTCCTTTGTTTTTGAAACCGGTATTTCGCAAGAATTTCCTGTAAAATTATCCGGGCATGAGCAACGCACGGCTTTAGCACCAACGTGCCTGAAACACATCGAAGAGGTGGTTGAAACACTTCTTAAATCCAGCTTCTATTTTACATTAACGATGTCTATTGTTTGGCCTGTCAAGTTGCAGCGAATATATCTATAGGTACCAATTCAAATGATCATGTGCAATAAAAGGATGCGAATTCTCCACAATGCTTTCAGATACAAAATACTGTAACTGAACAATCAGTTGTTATCCCAGTAGCAATAGGGTTCAATTCATCAAACCATTGTCTTTGTATTTTAAACTACAATTAAAAAATGAAGAAACAATTACCATTTGTTGATTTATTAGCAATTTTTAATGATCAAAACAGTGCCATTTTTTGTTATAAATAATGGTCCCTTTCTGGAAAAATATAAAGAAAAATTCCACAACAAAAAATTGAAACAAAGTGCTTTTAAGTTGAGAGTTAATCTGTTCAAGATACAGCATGAAATACGAGTGTGACTTGCGTGAGTTATTTTTGTTTGAATGAAAGAATTTAAAATGAACCTGCACACTCCGCCATTTTTGCAGACAGAATCCTTCTGATCGTTTGAACAAAGTGGTCCCTCGCCGCAATGTTCACCGCTGAAACTCTCAAAGCAGTCGCAATAAAAGGATCTGAAACAAAATTAATTTTGTTTTCTGTTGTAAAAATATAAAGGACTGCAATGGTGGCGCGCATATTTCACGCGCGTGTTTCGTCTTGCTAAATATAAGCGGGAATTAAACGAGCATTACTGTTAATAATGCAGTTGAGATTTTCATTACGTTTAATCACAAAAATATTGTTTTAAAAACCGTTCCTGTTATTTAACAGCGTCGTCGACCACGTTACATATTTAGATTGAAAAATGCGAGAACAAAACAAAACAAAAAACAGTCAATCCCAGTCAAAATGAAAAAGCAATGAGAAACTCAAATGATCATGGACGCAATTTTTAATTTAAGCTTTACACAAAGCGGATGAGCGTGATTTGAATGCGATACTGAATTATGTCAGATAATTGACGTTTTGCAATTGTTGTATTCATTCCGATTGGAACTAATTGTTTTGCAGATAATACCATTAAGACTGCAATAAACATTCGACCGGATATCGTGACATGAGTGTTATGATCACGACAAAATTCATACGCAAAATGTTTTTTCATTAGCGCCTCAATTGCCCGTTCAACTGTTGCGTTCAAATCGTGAGCTCGATAGCCCAAGTCGGAATTTTAGAAGCCATCCCGATGCTGCGGCTAATGAGGCAATAAAAATGCGTCCCTTGCACAATTAATTTCACAACTATTGAAGAAGGGGAAATTTTAAGTGTAACAAAAAATCTCGAACTCTGAGCTGAACTTTCGATCAAGTTGAATATTTTTTAAAAAGTGAAAACATCTGAATCTAGCGTGATTGAAAATTTTTGATTACAAATCCGTCATCGAAATTAATGAGCTATTGCTCCATTGCTATCTGATGGAATGATGCTTTCATTAGACTGCAGTACCCTCTTCATCTCCTGGCACACACTAAGTAATACCTTTTTGACGTAGATATTGGATTTTAGCGTTCAAGAGGAAGCCCGGGTATATCCAATCACAAGTTCGGGCATTCCAAATTGTTTCATACTGATGCTAATTCCCTTTTCATTATAATTTGATTTTCATGCAAAATTTTCTCGAGGCCACACTTTTAATTGAACAAACGTCGACTGGTTTTTTTCTTATTCGGATGACAACGAATAGTACATTTTTGACTCGAACTTTATTAAAAATTTCTCCATACCGATAGAAAAATCTTTTGAGTTGTGCGTTTAGTATGAATTTAGTGCTTTCTCACTCTGCGAGTTACGTATGAATATGTATATCCCAACAATACCCGATGATTATCATAAGCCACATCTGCCGTTTCGCTAATTTATCTATTTTTCCGTTGTTCGCAAATAAGAGAACTGTTGAGCAATATTCTATAAGTGGAACGATCGTGGTCTTGTAGATTAAGCTCCGTGCATAGGTTTGGACATTACTATCGAATCTATTCAATGAGTCCAAACCATGACCTAGTTAAGCTATCACATAATCAGCATAACTTAATGAATTTGTCGAGAATTACTTCAAGCCATGTATACTTCAAGAATAGTACAGCTGATAATACACATTGCAACAAAATATATAAAATCAAACTATATGGAGATAATACAATGTGATTGTACCACCCTACGCATACTAGAATTTCACACTAAATATAGAATAAGATCAGACACGGAGAGAAATGGCTTCACAAATTTCACTACATATTTCTACTAAACGACCGTGCGAACTGCCACTGAGTATAAATTTCTAAGTCACTTTGTAATCTTTATGCATTCCATATTTTTGAAAAATTTCATTTTTCACTTGAAATTTGCTTTAACTTTTAAAGGTAACTTATACTTTTATTTTCTCGAATTTGACAGTTCCTTTGTTTAATTTCAATTTAATGTTGGTACGGAAAAAGTATCCGATAACAGGTTTCGAACTCCGGGACCTGGTCGCGCGAGCCCTTGACGAATCCCTTGAGCCAACAGTCTTATACTGAAAAAACCAGCGATATAGTGGTATCCGCCAATACCTCATGAAAATAGCCTTTCAATGGTATTTCATCACCAATATCGTGGTACCACTTTGATCTTGTACCACCGATTCAGTGGTAAAGGTCGGTATGACTGACCAATATTGCGACAGTCTTAGATTGGCGCTGTAGTAGTAGTCAAGTAGTTTTCCCAGTGTAGTGGGGATGTAGACGATACTAGAGTTCAATGCTTATGGTACGGAGCATGCGCACGCATATATGACTTAGTAATGAAAATTACTAAGTCATTACCAAATTGGGATATAAATCATCATGAGTAAAATTTGACGTGAACTTCCCAATATTTAAAAACTCTTTACTAAATGTTATTGGTATATCAGTAAATTGCACCGATTCAGCAGTATGAGAACTAGATTGTTAGAGTAATATAGTATAAATTGTGACATCATTTCTCTTCGTGTACATTAAGATTGCACTTACTTTTGAAGTTCATCGAATAATGAACATATTATATTTAATAAAAAAATTTAGAAGCGACGGACTTTAATTAAATATAAAAGCAACGAAATATTTAAGCTTTAAAACAAGAAATTAATATTTTATTGACAATTTTCTCCAAACATAACCCAACACCTAATGTTTCATTACACACTTTAATTTTGATTTAATTTTAGATGAATTATTAAAACTATTAAATTTTTTAGACATTTTTTAATTATATCGGTTTATGTTGCATTAAAAGAGGTTTCATAATACTTCTATGAACTATTTAATATATATTTATAACACGGTTTTTTGTGGACTTCTCGTTTAATGTATGTAAAAGTTTATCACTCGATCACATTGTTACATTACCTGCAAAAACGATGTCATTACAAAAAGAATCAATAAAGTTTATTATTTATTTGTATCAATAAAGTTCATAATAAATTTGTAAGACAAAAGTCGAAATTTTAAAAATGTTGAAACCACATTGAATTCATGCCCGAATAGATATTTGCTAACATGAGTGTGTAAATTACATTTGAAAATTTATACAAATTGAAAATTTTTTATCGTTCGAATTGTGAAAAGCTGTATTTTTAATGTAAATATTTTGAATATGCCTTACTATCAATCAAATTTGAAGTACATTTTCGAGTAGAAATCGTTATTCCCTGAGCTATTTAATCTATCTATATATAAAATGTAAAATGCAATAGAACGACGGACTTAATGTATCTGGATTCCGTTTATAAATATATACTACTGTTATGTATATTTCAATGATTCGGAGAAAAATAGGCACGTCTTTGAAAATTGAAAGATTTTGCTTTCCGATTTTTAGCAAGAAAACGAAATTTCTCTTTTCACGTGTCTTTTTCAACAAATACTACATTATCCCGCGATAACCAAATCTTGAAAGATGTAGAATATTCTTTTCGAATTTTATTATTAATGTATTTTAAATTCTACTGGTAAATTATACGTTTACTAGCTATTTTACAAAACCTATTTGTATGAGAATATTTTCTTGATGGCTAGCAATACAACTTTTATACATCATTTTTTGTTAAAAAAATTTCAGAAAAATATATGATAACAGTGAGTGTTATTCGTATAGAGTATCCCAAGCGCGTTGCTATAATTTCATAAATTTTTGGTAGTTCATATCGGCATAAACGAATTTGAAACGTCAACGCCTATGTTACTGTCGATATAAAATAAACAAATTAACTGATACATTATTCTTAATTTAATTATCGAGCAAAGAAGTTAAATGATAAAACATGCATTTGAAATTGAGTATTTTGAAATATGAATTAATTTACAATCAAACCTTTACCATGAAAACTATGTTTAATTTCATGTATATAACAACAATTCAAGTTTCTGATTTTATCACGTTTAGTTTAAATGTATGAAATCGGTTTTCCGTATCATAGTAATCTCACGGTTACCACGGGAAGTAAATTCTCAAGTGTGCCCACTACAGTTGAATCACAGTTTCTACTTGGGGGCGTTTGCTTTAAAGCAATCGCAAAATTTTCTTAAGCCGAAAATTTCTTCGTTTTATTTTGTAAGAGTAATATTAATTTAAACGTCTTCCATGTCCATTTTCAAGTGAGCTCACTTCTTGGAAGTTACGACTCCTTCAGAAGCGTTGAGAATATAAAAGCACAGAGCTATGTAGCCTTAATAATTTTATACTTAATAAACATATACTCTTGTTGACTGTATTATTTGGCTATACTTAAAAAAGCAAAGTTTTTGGCTGTATTTTGCAGCAAAAATGAATATCAAAATATTAAGAGATTGAGTGCAAATGACTACACAATTTCCGCATACTTTGTAACACTCTTGTAAACGATTCAAAGCTTTTTCTTTCGTTTTTTTAACTCTAAAAAATATAAGAAAAATTCAAACTTATGGTTTTTATCAATGAGCAATAATTTTCTTTAAAGATTAAAAAACTGAAAAAAATAATGACATCTCGACATTGAAAAAGTCATGCATGATAAATGATTACATTTGTGTTCCAAGAAAAAGATTTTCGCTAGTACCGACACCTGCATGTGTATGAATAAACGAACGTTTTCGCTAGCATATTTACACGACTCAACAAAACGTTTGCAACGCACGCTGTAATACCATGTCGAGTTTCGTCTTCACTAATATATATATATATATATATATGTATATATATGTATATATATACTTTAATGTCTGATCAAAAGTGTAACCTTATTCACTTTAATATTTTATAATGATGTATTTGCACACAGTGCCCATAGTTGTTAAACAAACTGTTATATTTTCGTGAACCTCCATTCATTAAAAAAAAGATTAGAATACATGTGTACAAAGCATAAAAATAAGCACAGTATTTGTTTTGTTTATATTAATATAATGGTTATGTTAGATGATGTCGTATTTTGGTTATTCTCATCTCTTTATTTGAATGGACTTTGAATGGAACGCTCAAAACTTTAAAAATAAAAAATTTGTGTTGATAAAAAATTGAAAAAAAAAAAAAAAATAATAATAATTGTTTTGAATAATGTTAGTTCAAATTTGAACAGTATTGTTTGTAAGACATGGGAGAACAATATTCTCTTTTGATATAAGACATTTTTTGTATTTTGTTAATAATAATTCTGTGGTTGACAGGAAAAACGAGGTGAGTATATACGGAATTCGTATACAGTTACCTCGTTTTACCTGTAAGCCACAGTATTAGCCTGTCACAAAATACCCTGGTATCACAATTACTCCAGTTAACACTATAAAAAAAGTAGTTCAATAATGGCAATTAAATAGCTAAAAATGATTACCAGTATGTAAACAAAAGCATGTGAACAATTTTGTTTGAACTATGAAACCTTAAAATAAGGTAGACAATGAAAATTATAAAGATAAAAATCTCTGATTATACTATTTTTTTTCTCGATACAGAATTGCGCATTCAAATAATTGGTTGAGTTATATATTTATTATTACCTCATACCTTGAAACTGAAAATTATTTTATTTAAATTCTTAATTAGCAATGTTCTTTATCGAATTTATAAAAACCAATCTGAAATTTTATTATGTAAAAAATACTAAAATGCGCGCTCCACAGATTTTATAATTGAATATTGAATTCATCACAGTTTACACATAAAAAAGGTAAACATATCGAAAAAGAACAAAAAAAATGGAATAATTTAAAGGATGAATTTTCGACAGTAAATTAAAAAATCTGTGCTGCTGAATCGACTATATTTTTATAAAAACATATTTATACTAATGCGACAGTAGCTACAAATCAATTTAACTCGCGTTGAGCTTCCATGTACACCGCAAATATGTGTGGCATTTCCGAGCAATCCTATTATTCATAGAACTTACATTGCACACACATCTCTAGCCATGTTTATCAAACTCAACAGCAATGAAATAAAAAACATATTAACTTTGGATTAGGTGATTCATCAATCTGAAGAGTGAATACTGAACAAAAAATGCATGGAGAAAAAGTTCTTAAAACGTGCAAAGACATAAAAAACTGGTGAAAAAATCGCGTAACGGGTAAAAACGAAAGCTTCGTTGGTATGAGCTAAAAATAAGTTTTATATAACAGGATTAATATATTTACAAAAATATCGTGCATGATGTACAGCGCTCGGCATAATGCATGCGAGGCTTTTTCTATGGCGATAGTGTGTAGCAAAAATTCAGTACGCGAATATGTACTTCTATTCGGAACTCATCCATTAAAATTGCACTACATAAAGAAAATTAGAACGGCTTATATGAAAGCAAAAAATCGATATGCGATGTGTCTATGGTAGGCATTAATTAAAAAATGTAACGGAATATAACTGAAGGGAAGATATTTCAATACGCGATGGGGATTTTACGAATGTGATAATTGGCGCCAAAAAATTTGGTTTCGTCGATATCATGTTTATGAAAACTTTTATGAAAAGTAGACTTTACGGTTATGCCATTTAGTTTTTTGCTCTCATAACGAAATGTTATTGTCACGCAACGACCTTTCCGTGTTCATCAATTTCTGCGCGTTTACAAAGCAAGTCATTTACAGATCTATTTTTTAATCAAGCGCTTCCAAACAATTTTGAATTCATTTTGCAAGAGTGTTATTGATTTAATTGTCTGATTAAATAACATTCTCAAATTCAATTTAGATAGAATGTATTGCCTGTATTTATATGAAAGTACTTGCAATTGAATTTTCACATCGCTTTTTGGTGATATATATATAGTTTAAAAGATTTTTTTCTGCTAAAGTTTTCAAGATTTCAAGATATATAGTTTTGAAAATTCAAATTATACTTGATAATTAAAAAAATAATATAATGGGAATTTTCTGATGATAAAATTGTATTTTCATTTCAGTTACACCTGCATATGTAAAACAACTTGAAAAAATATCAGTTCAATTCCTTTTGGAACATTTACATATTCTTTTTCAAAAAATGAAATTTAAGTTTGAAACAAAATTTATTATGTGGTGAAAGGTACTGAGTATATTATATTTTTTTGGTAAATTTTTCTGTAAAATTTCTAAAATAGTTATAGATTCTGACAAAAGAAAGAGAGAGAGAGAAAGAAGATATTCACCAAAGAAAATTACCTTGTAAGCAACTTGAATAATTCTCATGATTATACCATTTTGCGTAACATGTATTCCGACTCAAAGATGTTATGAGTTTCACAATAGGATTTGAGAATCAGGAATAGTTGAAATTTAGTTAGTTTTCACGCTATTCTGAAATTAAAATATGAGTTTTACAATTTCGTTATTCGCTGATTTAGAATAGTTGAAGAGTAAAAAAGTTGAAATTGCATGTTATCAAATAAGCCAAACAGATGACGAAGTAAAATTGGAATCAAGATTTAGTTAAAAATATTTTGTTTTTGAATTTTAGGTTACATCATGAACTAAGTGCATTGAATATTTTTTTCATTAGTTTTTAAGAAACATTTTCTCTAGAGAAAAGCATAATTAAAATATACGAAGTGGAAATTTGTACAAGAGATATACAAAATGATTATCAATAAAAAATGAAGCAACATTAGTACAGAAGTTTGAAAGAGAAAAATAGGTCAATTTTGGCTTTTGTAATCAGTGTAAAAAAATTTCAGAGATTATACGAGGTCTTGGAAACTCCAGAAGAAATTAAAACGCGACGCATCTTATGAAGCAAATTTAAGAAATTAAATTTGAATGCTCTTAATAAATGTTTCAATAATTGTGGAGCAACGATTTCAAACATGACCCTGTATTTAGAAAATTTGTACCGATCGGATATTTACAATGAATTATGTGCCGATTATTCATGTAATATCTATAGAATATTCGAACACAATATTCCAATAATCTCTGTGATGCAAACATTAGATGTACACAAGATACTATACTAAATATTCAGTATCGTGCAGTAATTCTACGGACCGGCTCCGTATTGAGTAAATTACATTTTCCAAATGCATGCACGATAAAAAATTACGAATAGCTTTTACAATGATATTTTTTTCGTCTGGATGAATCAATCTTTTTTCTGCATTGTACAAATTAAAGTTTAAACGTAACACATGTATAAATGCTTCAATTTAGCTGTAAGTTAAATTGAAGCTTTGTCCTAATTTTTCATTTTAATACTTTTAAAGTAAAAAGGTATACAAACATGTTCTTCAATTTAAAAAAAAAGATGTCTTCAATTCTTCTCGACTTCAATTCTCAAACATTATATAGTATATGAAATGACATTACACTGTGCATCAGTGAGTTATGTAACAGTATCTGAAAGAGAGCAGTGAGCTACCCAGGAACTCAGTTGAGTGATACTACATTATACGTATTAAATAAAAAAGAAATCTGCCTACTGCTTTTTACGTGAATATTTTTGTTTGTATGAGCTGCTCACCCGTAAAATTGCTTTGTTTAAAACTTTTATGTCCACATCTTTAATATTTTTTCGTTAACTAATGGATTCTCTCATGTACGAAATCATTTCAAAATGAGCATTTCTTGTCTGAATAGTTTTTTCATTAATTTTTTCAAACAATTTGACAGGCTTTCGTGTACTCCTATTGTGCTTGCATATTCAAACGGGAAGCATTAAATTTAAAATAGACTAATGAAAGAATATTTTCTCGATACTGAGTGAAGAGAATATTGCAGGACTAAAAATATTTTTAGAAAATAATAAATAGGAAAAACAAGTTTTAAAATTAAAATAATGAAATCATGCGCAATGACGAAACAATCCATAAACGACCAAATTAAACACTAGTTCCCTGTGACCAAGAACTTAATAATCTAATTACTCTAAACGCACTGACTCAGGCAGTTCGTAAGTATTGTACATTGAATGTAGGGACAGTTAAAGTGATTATGACATGTAATTATATAAATTTAAACTTTGACTATCAGCATGAATGTGTATGGATGAAAACCGCCCGGCTTTGCCCAGGTTTTGAAAAACGAAAAACTTTTTGATATACTTCTCAAAATATTCAGCTACTCAATCCGGAATTGGAAAAATTTCATTCCCACTGGCAAAAACAAATATTAATTAAAATTCAATAGAATATAAGTATGAAAAAGTTGATAAAAAAAAACATTGAAAAAAAGTATATACAGTGAAAAAAATATACATAACAAAACAGATATGCTTGAAACAATAATCATCACAATTCGTTGTAAGATTAACTTTTCTTTCACTTACAAGATAAATTTCGAAGTAAACTTTTTTGATTTTTATCTTAATTAAATATTGAATTAAAGATTTTATTGTATTTTACTTTTCAACGAGTTTGTCTTATATTCAAATGAATTCGTATTTGTGAAAAAGCAAAGGAGACCTCATTGATTCAAGTATTCACTTTCAAAATTGTCAATGTTTCCAATTTACACGAAAGAATAAAAGTCTTTTACATTACAACAAGCTTTTCATGAGACTGTATAAACGTTTTTGTTATGCTTTCTGGTAGAAGTGTTTTCAAAGCGCAGAAAGCCAAGAAAGCCAAGAGTGCTGATAAGTTTGATTGAAAATAAGAGCTAATTGGAATGAATAAAAGCGCATAGATGTTCATTTCATTGCTGACCTTTTTTCATTCAGTTTGAAGATATAATTTCATCAACTTCCCCTATATCTCTATTATTTTCATATATATTTTCAATATTATGAACGAAATAATAGAATAGTATAATAGAATAATAGAATTTAGACTTTCAAAATTTAAAATTATGAAAATAATATAGTTTAGAAACATATTATTTGATATTTTTCTATATGAGCAAATACAGAACTAACGAAATTAATTAAAATTAACATAATTTCATTTTAAAGGCACACTTTCGGGTGGCCACTTTTTGTGTTTAGAGGATTCCCAAAACTAAGAAGAAGTAAATTTCCCATATTTTCCATTAAGAAAACAAAGAACACCCCCCCCCCCCCGGAAAAATTCAAATTTAAGATATTGTTGAAATATCGTTTGATTAGCAATAAAATAAAAATTTTACTTCCAATAACAACATATAAAAAAAGCTAAGCGAAGCTGAATGCGTGAATAAATTAAATTCATTCATTCATTATTCATTAAATTACAAAGAAATAACACTTCATTTTGCACAAACATACCACACAATCAATATTATTTTCAGCAATGTAACTGAAATGAAAACTGTGTCCTATGAACGTTTCAATTAAAAAAAAGGAATTTCATAATTTATAAAACATTACATTAATTAAATTAAACCAATTCGAGATGCTATCGTGTTTTATTAGAAAAAATACCACTTTAATAGAAAGAAAAAACTTTGATGAACAATAGATAGACTGTATTCCTTCGAACGAACTTATAAGTTAAAAGATAGGTTGACCAGTGCAGTACGATGGTTGATGACAGAGATTTTCAATTTCTTTGTGTTTTTTGCTGGTTAGTGATTTAACACTTTTTCGACTTTTTTTAAGCTCCTACAAAGTTAAGAGGAGACAATTTTTATAAAAATCAATCAGAGAAAACATTTTAATTTGCATTTGCCATTTTAAACAATAATTTTATTTTAGTTTTTTTCAGAACTTTAAATAATGCAATGCAATTAAAATTTTGTATTGAATATCTATTTTATTGAAAGCTTAAATTTCATCTATGCACCAATTATTACAACCAACAATATTGAAATTTTATTAGTAAAATATTCATGGAATAATCCAATCAGTAAAACTGAAAAGCATGGCCAAGTACGAAAAAAAAAGTACATGATATCATACCTTGTTGTGGTCAAGTACAAGATGTTTCATGATTTGTGATAAT
>JAPYZS010000625.1:0-55314 GCA_030522925.1 Trissolcus japonicus | reverse complement strand
GGAACTTAAATGGTACATATATGAGTCTATAAATGGATCATAAATGGATCATAAATGGTACATATATGAAATATAAATGTCACATATATGGTTCCATATTTGTGGCATATATGGCGCATATATATAAATTTATATATGGGTCCATAAATGGAGCATAAATAGTACATTTATGAGTCTATAAATGGATCATAAATGGATCATAAATGGTACATATATGAAATATAAATGTCACATATATGGTTCCATATATGTGGCATATATAAATGGTACATATATGAGTCTATAAATGGATCATAAATGGATCATAAATGGTACATATATGAAATATAAATGTCACATATATGGTTCCATATATGTGGCATATATGGCGATCCACTTAAAAATCCATTTATGCGGCATATATGGACCCATATATGTGGCATTTGTGTCTCATAAATGGGCCATATATCTATTTAAATCCATAAATGTCCCATTTATATTCTATAGATGTGCCATTTATGGACCCATATATAGATTTTTACTTGCGTTACTGTCATTACAAATTTTTGTAATTATAATTAACAATCAAAGTGGAAATTAATTGAACGATGATGATTTTATTCATTTTTATCAACAAAATCTCAGTAGATCTTACGCCTTACCTTAATCAAAATAATCAAACCTCATGAACTGCCACAAACTCGGATTCGGATCTGAAGATTTGCCGACATAACAAAGATGCTGCAACCTCAAAAAGATGTTCGGTCGCTAAAAAAACTCGACAAGAAAATATTGGGAGCAAGTTTTTCGGTCGGTTGATTTTTTGCCCCGTTGACGATTAAATTTCAACCAAATCATGACTAAATACACTCGAGGCAATATCCGCAGGCTGCCGAAAGAGGACACGTGCGGTATTATTACAAGAAAGAATAACATGGCGACACATGTCAAGGAACACTCGAACCTGTGGATCCGTCTCGACTCGGCCGAAAATCGCGCTCTGTTTATTGAGACAACAGTAGATGGAAACGATATAACAAGGAACATGTTTACCAAATAAACACTTATTAAGCGAGCATCCAGTTTGATGTGCAAAAGACGACCGTTGTCCCGTGATCGAGAATTATTTCTTTCACACAAATGTAAAATTTGAACATATCCTCTGTTTGTCAGTACCCTAAGCTAATCAAACCAAAATACTAATTTTTATAGAAATGAACAATTTATCATTTTTAATAATCTTTGAATCATAACCCAGGAAAAAAGAAACATATTTGCTGCATATATGCTGCCATATATGCGACGTATGGTTTTATGTTGCATATATGGGATTCGTCATATATTTATGCATATATGGAATTCGCCATATATGCAAGCATATATAGGATTCGCCATATATGCAAGAATATGTGCTGCATATAAGTCACATATATAAAATTTTTGTTTGGAAGTTATTAATTTTTGCAAAGATACACATATTTGAATTTGGAGAAAATAATTTGATTTAACTTTGTTTCGTTTTTGAAAAAATAATTAATTTTGTTTTGCACAAAACAATCTAAAATAGAATGCAATTTTACACATATTTTTTTACGCTGATATACGTTGGATCTATTCAACCGCCTGAATCCAATTCGAAATGATTTTGATCCGAAAAGCAAACAGAGGAATTTCATCGGGATTGAAAATTGATACGATGATTAATGAAGTATATCCCATATCCGGTGAATAATATTCTCGGCCGGGATGAAAGAAGAAAGTTGCCCAACAGAACGCCATCTAAGGGCCGAGAGCAACAGCAAACAAAACAAATAAATTGTATTCAGTGATGGATATATATCTGAATGGGCGACTATCCTGTGTAAATAGTCGTCGCACAAAGGTCAACTTATTATATTTCTTTTTTCTTTCGCTTTCGCAATAATCCATCTTGGGGAACCCCCGTATGTTTTTTCGAACGCCGGAAACACCCCCCCCCCCTTCGCGTTAAGTCATTAAAGGTCATCGCTGAAAGGAGTCAAGAATGTTATTCAAAGGCCTCTGCATGAGGAGACATGAAAAATCGAGATCATACGAGTCATCATTCACGCTTTGATCTCAGTTCATAATTATTGCACCTGAGATCATTAGCGTCTCTTTCAGCCCGAGATATAAATGTTCCCTCGGCGACGCTTTTGTAATTACACTTATTGAATATCCCGGTGGGAAATGGTCGTCGCGCACTTTTGTGCAATATGGGTTTTGTGTAGCAGGTTATTTTTCACTTGCCTCTCAATTCTCCTTGGCGACCATGGAGGTGCCCTAAGTAGCATTTAATAAATTGATTTTATTATTTAGCATCGGCCGAATTTGTTTCGCCGCGTTAAACCGTGTGATGTAATTATGACTGCCGAGGCAAAACGCATGACTTTGCTCTTTTTCGTTGATTATTTGTTTTGGTTTCGGACGTTTACAAGGTGACGCGTCGGTGGCTCTTCCGATTTGTTTGTAAATGAAAACTCATAATGGATCTAATATTTCGAATTAGAGAGAAGGTTTGACTGATCATCCAGCTATTTGTCGGTATATAAAAATTGCAACGCCATCTGCTGGCACTTTTTTTTAATCTGGCATCATATTTTAAAAAATTTTAGCAAACAGCGAAATATAAATAAATCTAAGTTTAAGTTGAGTTTTTCTTCGAGGTTATTTTATTTATATTTTGTGCCTAATCGATCCTAATTTATTTAAAATTTTTCTCAATCGATTAGAAATTTCGTACGTGTAAGTTTTATTTTTTAATTTCTTTAAAATAAATCAAAATAATAGCTAAAAATTCAGAAAAAGATTCCGACTTATGAATATGACTTTGGTGCAGTGGATAAAGTAGCACACTCCCACCTCGAGGGGCGCGTGTTCGAAACCCGGCGATTAAAATTTTTTATCACATCTTTTAGTAGGCAAAACTTCTTTTTCATATTAAATTTCTGATTCCTAACCAATACAGTCAAGTTAAAAATTTATAGTTTTTAACGCGACTAATTACATAATTACGTTTAACCGTTTCTAGTAAAAAAAATGTATTGGAAATTTAAACACTAAATATTGCATCGACTAGTTTTAAATCGCCCTTCTCCTTAATAACAATAACTCAGATGTGAGAAAGAAGAAGGGGGGTGGGGATTTCTTCACCTTCATCCTCCTTGAAAGAAATAAAATCCGTAGTCGTAAGAGTCGGATGATTAATATCCAGCCGACAGTTCGTGAAGCGGGCAGCCAATAAACGGGATAAAAATACTCGTGAAAAATAGCTCGCTCATTAGGGGTACAGTCACATCTGCGACTGCCGTCGTGATAGACGGAGAAAGACACAAGGGTGCCCGGATTTATTAAACTTATAGCAGATTATTTTAATATTCCAATGGCTGTGTCGCCATTTGTTGTCTTTCGCGCGCCCAGCTTTTGCGTTCCCCAGAGGGCGCTCTTCAACCCGAGAGACACTTTTTAATTAACAAATGATCATATTTCTTTTCGCCCCCCTCCTCCACCCCTTTGACAGATAAAGAACGAGAAAAATCAAAATTGATCCGAACGACGAGACGTATGGAAAAATGATTTGACAGGCGATAAAATTAATAGATTATAAATATCCCAACACTTGATCGGCTCTGCATCGAAATTTGCCTCGCCTCGAGGAAACGATCGGAATCTCCAGACGGCCTGGAGCCATTACGGGCTTCTCTCCCACGAAAAGTCACGGGCAAACAGAGAGGATACACGTTTTGAAAGGAATTTTCTTTCGATACGCCAACTACTGGTTTTTACGACAGGTGCGTCAGCTTCGGCACAGTCGGATGAATGGCGCGTATTTGAGGCCCATTCATGAGATCAATTCATTCAAAAATTCTCTTTTTTCATCCTGTCGTTGATGATGGAAGGAAATCGACCTGACTTTGGTGATTATTTTTAATCGTAAATCAATTAGGGGTTGGAAAAAAAAATCGGATGAAAATATTGACAATGGAATTGATTAATTTTTTAACGTGATAAAAATATTCAAAAAGTCATTTAATAAAATTGTTTTTCATAGTTTTTTCTACTTTATTTTTGGACGATGGTAAATAAAAGAAAACTTTTTTTAATCTGAAGATCTACAGATTTTACAATTGTAAAGTTAAGATGATAAAAAATTTGAAAAAATATGGTATTTTTTTTTCAGGTAGACAATTTTTTACAAGAATTTTAAGTATAAATACACCCGTTTAAATTGAATTTTATTACTAAATGATTAATTTTATTTTATTCCTGATCTAATTTCAATACATTGGAATTAATGACTTCACAACTATAAACATTGACGGGGATTCAAACGAACAATTTCTTTCAAAAATTTGTTTCAGGAAAAAAAGTCTTTCGTATCATTTGAATACTGTTCCTCAACAAATTTCTAACTGGGCCAAGGTGCTTTTAAAAACTCATTCATATTATTTTTTTTAAACTGATGAAATCAAGAGAAAACGTCGAAAAATTTTTTTTTTCCTAATGACGCAGTTTTGCTTTAATGATCCAGATTAATCCAGGATAATGAAGATTGCATTCAATATTTATTTATAGATTTAAATGGCAACACAGAAAATCAATTTATTAAATTTGACTTTTCTTTCCAACCAATAGCTCTTAAGAAATACTTTTTAACAATTAAAAAAATATTTAAACAAATTTAATTAAACAAATGGAGGGGACAAAAATTGTAAACGACAATTGATAAAGTAGACAACGAAAAATCTTTCAAGCGCGTTGATCATGTAGAAAACTGTCGATACGATTTTGTTATCCAATGAATAAGGTCACAAAAATCAAAATGTTTAAAAAAAAAAAAAGAACACGTGTAAATTGAAAAAGGACACCACGGAAACATGAAACTGAAATCTTTCAATGATCACCTTAAAAATAGGTCTCTTACAATTATTTTATCGAACCAAGTTGAAAAACATGACGTAAATTGAAATATGATAAATGAATAATGTTGTCGAAATTAATTCAAAACTGGATCAAACGGAACATGACTCCGAATGTTGTCTTCGGACAAAACAATTTTTTACGATAAAACGAACACCTGACAAGACGTAATTCTTTTTTTTTTTTTTTTTAATATTGTGCAGTTGTTTTGAAATTAAGTTATTTTATTTTATTAATTTTGTTTTCATTTGTTATATTTCATTAATTAACAGTTAAAAAAAACAATCGTCTGATAAAAGAAATTTGTTTCCCTTGGAATGAGAATTTGTATGAAATTGATTATAATAATTGTATGTGTGTCAGAGAGGATATGAGATTTGTGCGTCGAACCGCACGGTTATAACTGTATCGGAAAATCAAAAAGCTACGATGCAATAATGTAGAATATCGTGTGATCGATGGTGAGTGATTGAGTTGTAATATTGGATTCAGTATCACGTTGCCATCTGTCGTTTTATAGGGCTGTATAACTTCTGTGTAAACAATTCAACCGATTTAATATATGACGTTTTATATATCTGCACCCATTTCATGTATACAGTTATTATCAATATTAATTTTTGTCAAGTTGCGACAATTGTCAAGTTAATTAACAGTCGTATACAAAATTTGTTGGAAAACAAAAACAAAAACATTTTTTTTATGTTTCTAAAAAATGGTCCAAGGGATCAATTAACTTCCCCGATTTCGAAGGGTCGGGGGTTCAATTCCCGCGAATGGAATTTTTTAATACACAAATACTAATTATTTCACTCAATTTATTAATCAAAATTATTCGTTTATTAATTATTATTCAATTATTATTAATTTTTTGTAAAAAGTAAAAAGTAATTTTTCAAAATGTTTTTATTGTATAAAATAGTTGAAAATCGAGTGAAAAGAAGTGAAATGGAAAATTGTTATAGCTTTACAGATTAAACAAGTTATAAAATGTGCCCGATTGCTATTAAATTTGTGGGGAAGGTTGTGGCAGAGGAAATTAGGTGTGAATTATAAGTTCTTAACGAGCCGAAATCGTGCTTCGTGGTGAAAATCACGGATGTCACAGACGGCGCGTCGAGTTTATTGCCGGCCGTGTTGTTCACCTCTTCGGTTTCTAATTCTCTCGTATAACACGATTAATATTATTTATTACAAAACTTCAATTAAAATGTTACATTATGAAACTAATTTGTATTTTTTTTTCGCATAACTTGTTCAATTTTCTCCATAATTTTTTCATTTAATAGTTTTATTTATTTATTTATATTTAATTATTTATTATTTATTATTATTTTTTATTTCCTTTAGAATAAATCAAAATAATAGGTAAAAATTCAGAAAAAGATTCCGACTTATGAATACGACTTTGGTGCAGTGGATAAAGTAGTACACTCCCACCTCGAGGGGCGCGTGTTCGAAACCCGGTGATTAAAAATTTTGTAGCGCAACATCTTTTAGTAAACAAAGCTTCTTTTTCTTATTAAATCAAATTTCTGATTCGCAATTCCTAACCAATACAGTCAAGTTAAAAATTTATAGTTCTTAACGAAACTAATTACATAATTACATTTAACCGTTTAAATTTTTCAATTTTTTTACGTAATTGTTTCATTTAATAGTGTTCGATTATTCAAAAACGCAGGCAAAAATATTATTATTTAAAAAAGTTACATCAAGTTGAAAAACAACTTTGCATTTTCGTGTCAGAATTAGCCCGGTTGATCTTAATTTTTATATTTAATTTTTTTGTTTGTGAATATTGTTATGAGATGAATTCAATATAATTAAAAACTAGTTATAAAAATTGTCAATCTCGGTTATTCTACTTGTCCTCCCCATTATTTGCTCTGAGTCCGGACAAATGGAGTTAAAGTCAATGCAAAGCAAACGTTGCATAAATGAATTCAGGCCGGTACGGTGTTCTCTAAGAGCTAATACGTGAATCTCACAATGCTCTCGGCTTACAGCTGCCGCTGCTCATTCTTCTCACGTTCAGAGGGGATATCAATTTGACATAACAGTATTTGTACACACAAAATTAATTCAAATCAAAACCCACACTCCAGAATCAAATGAAACTAAACCGTACAAAGATTTCTTATAATTTTATTGTTTTTTTTTCGCAAATTCTAATAATAAATGCTAAAATTTATTTTCATAATATAAAATCGGTTCAGACTCAATTTCGTAGATGAATCTTATGAAAACTCACTCATGCAAATTTTAATTTGTTTGTTAGACGTTTAATTAAACTCAAACAGCACATTGAAATTTTAATTGAAAGCGTTAAGTAAATTAAAATTAATCTTCCACAAAGCGAGGATGAAAATCGCCGAAGGCACTGGAGCCAAGTGTGGGCACAAAATTTCTTTAGCCAGATGATATAAAGACCCGCTGAACCGCGTAATTATCAGACACTCGTAGTTGGTGCAACAGGATTGTTCGAGGGTTGAACAACTTGATACTCGACGAAACCAAGTAACAAGATTAAGTTTTTAACTTAAATATTGAGTTAAAATAATCGAGGAACATCTCATTTTAATTTTGTCTCAATCATTTGTTTTTTAGACACCCAAAAATTAAAAACAATGAAATCGTATAAATTGGCAAGAGTTTTTATCAGCGTGTACCTGGTTTTATGTTTCTTCCATATAGTCATGTCTCAGGTAAAGAAAAGTTATCAAATTATTTTACTAGACGAAAAAATTTTACGTAGAAATGAAAGAAATTAAATTTCATTTTTTGTTCCAAAATTTGAGGTGACATATTCAAGAGGATGGGGCCCTGGAAAGAGAGCAGTGAACGACGAGTGTACGATTAACACCTTACTTCTTCGTTCTGTAGTGGTTAGTATATCAATTTTAACTTCAAATTCAAATTGTACATGCAAATTTTAATCTGCTCTTTACAGAACGAACTCAAGGCTTTGTTATATTGCGACTGTCATGTAAAACCAAACATCCAACTAAAGTAATCATTCATCGCTATGATGTTGAAAACAAATTAAATTATATATTATATTATCCACTTAAATTCATTTAAATTTGTCTATATAAATGAATTTCAATAAAGGAAGCATTCAATAACGAGTCTTATCTATTCAACTAAAAACCTCTTTTTCTTCCCAAGGTAGTTGAAATTATAATTTCAAAATCTCATTTGCCTCAGTTTATTATTTTACAAAGCGCTTTTTTGAACCATATTTTCTTAGAAAAATAGCAGTTACAATAAATTAACAAAGATCTGATCTCAACAGATGCTGTTGTCCTATAATTTCTTCTTTTCGCAGACAAACCGAACAAACATTATGAAACTCGTTCAAACATCTTTTTGACAATCACAAACAATACAGTTGACCGCTCGCAATCCACTCAAACATTTGAACTTGATCTCGTACAAAACTCCAACCTTCACTACACGCCCAGCTCAAGGGAACCTTGCTTAGACTTAATTCCAATCAATAAATAAAGTAAAACGATCCGCTCAAATAAAAATTCTCAAGGTTATAAAGTACAAGCTGAAGTGACCGAAGAATACTGCGAGAAAATGGTGCGAATCGGAGCGACGAGAGACAAGACTTAAAACTAGTTGAAACATGAATTTAAATATTTATTATTCGTAACCAATCACAGTTCTAATAATCATCCTCGTTGTCGCAAGAGCACTTGGACGCCCGCAGCTTCTGGCGATTGTCAAGTTTTCGCACCGCCTCCTCGAGTTGAAAGAGATGCTCGTCATAAACGTCCGGAGCGAGGATTCGCATCGAAGCTGCGAGCTTGTACAGGTACTCGCGATTCTCGCCGCTCAACCCGGCCGACTCGCAGATGGTCCTGGCGGTCTCGTGGAGCTCCTCGCTTTCGACGAAGTGGGGATTGTTTTTCTCAGCGATGTAGATTGTCAGCAGGAACGGCGACTTCTCCGAGGGCAGCGGCGCCATCGGCAGAAGCAACGTGGGTGAGTCGCGGGAACTTAAGACCTCGTCGTCAATGTAGTCGGGAGGATTGCAAGAATAAAAGAGAACTTTCTTCCGGATGTAGCCGTTCCTCTCCCGAAAGTCTAGGTGGTTTACAACGTCCTCGATGTCACGGTCGGCGATTTTGTACGCCAGGCCCCAAACTTTGTCCTCCGGGTTGTTTGTTGGCAACATCGTTGCCACTCGTCCTGGCTGAAACAAAAGTTTGACATTTAGTTGTAGTTGGATTTATTTGAAATTAATTGGATTTATTAATTGAAGAGGAAATTCAGAAATTTGTTCTTATCGAAAACTTTGTTCAAGTATAATTCCGTCCGTTAAGACCATTTTCTGTGATTGCTTTAGAACATTTCCACAAAATTAATTTCATGACAAAAAAAAAGTGGCTGGTTTTGTCTGGATTTTAAAGTGGATTGTGCTGGAAATTATAATTAATAAGATAACAAACAAACTAGAAAATTTAAATAATTTAAAATCATTAAAGAAAACCTGTTGCATTACAGAATAAAAAAATGTAATTTCATTTTCTTTTTCTGTGGTTGGTTTTGGTTCGACATAATTATTATGATTTATATTAGCAAAGAAATCTTCACTCGCCCTTGTAATAAATAGTTGAACACAGATTGTAATTTCAAACCAGCGTCACCGACTTTTATTAGAATTACAAATAATAATCATTACATAAAAGTAAAGTGTGAAAGAGACTCGCTACTTTTCTATTTTCCCCCCTCTGTACCCCTTGGGTTAATTATTTTGAATATCTTGATGACGAATTTAAATCTTGTTTAATCTCCCTCCTTAGTTAGTCAAGTACTTTTATAAACCGCGAACGAAGTTCTGTCTGTTTCTAAAAACATTTATCTTTCACACATTTAAAAATATGTCAAATAATAGAAAAACAGACTATGCTACTGGAATTAATGTTAATGATGTAAA
This sequence comes from Trissolcus japonicus, assembly GCA_030522925.1. Classification (NCBI taxonomy): domain Eukaryota; kingdom Metazoa; phylum Arthropoda; class Insecta; order Hymenoptera; family Scelionidae; genus Trissolcus; species Trissolcus japonicus. Next base: position 45,446 of record JAPYZS010000625.1, on the reverse strand, counting down.
TTGATAATTTCCATATTTCCATATGTGGTTGAAACTCAGATCTGTAACTTGATGAAACGTTTGTCAACCGACTTGATTACATTTCATTGACTGAATCATATTTTGTTCTTTTCAGCGTTTTCAATTTTTTTTTTCTTGTTTACTTCTTAATTCATTTTTAATCTCTTGCAGTGTAATGAATTCCATTGTATCCAAACAGATTGAAAAATAGAAAGTACAGTTGTTTTTCATATTAACCTAAATTTGAATTTCTCCTCTGTTTTTTAGTTCCTAACTTGAGCATTAATAGAATTCAAGAATGAAATCAAAATAGATAAAAAAAGAAACGTAGAAAAAAAAAATAGTACAAGTTAATTATAGATTCAAGCACGTGCGCAAATGTCATTTGTCACAAACGTAAGTTTTTTAAAATTATTATCTGTTTCTAATATTTTTCGTTTATTATTTCCTCTGTCGTAATTAATTATCAATCATCGTTCATTTCCACCTTAAAAGCCTTTCAAAATATTTTTTCTTTCGTATATAATTAAATTAAAAACAAAAACAATTAAAAAGAGCATCGCTTTTCTCTTTTTAGAAGAGAAAATTTTGTTCTGCAAATCACCTTATGTGGGCAGCCCCGATGGCTCGTACTTTTCTGATTAAACCGCCTGACGTATCCTTTGATGTATCCGACTAATTTTTTTTCATATGGAAAATCAGCTTTCCAAATGAGCGATCCGTAGCCAAAAATCCACATTTTGTTTTTCACTTTGTGCAACTTCGTCAACGTCACCTAAAAGTCAATAACAAATTTAAAAACAATTTCTTCAACACAAACAAGGTCATTAAAGTCAACAAAACAAACCAAAATAAACCAAAAGAAATAACTGACGCAATAATCAAATAATTCTATTGTTTTAATTTGTTCCGTCAAAATTTTACAATGACGATAATATTATAAACAATAATATTGACAAAATCTAAATACATACAAAATTTCCAACACGGGTGTTGAAATTGCGAAAAGTTTGAGATAACAGGATGGAACAATGAGAGTTGCGAGCTCCGCGAACGAGACGTTTGTGGGTAAAAAAACTAAAAGGCCGACATGCCGCGGCCAGTTTCTCATCGGGGATCCGAGGTGGGGACCGGCGAACGCATCGTTGCACCCATCTCAACTTTATCCAATCGCCGTAACATGACGAAACCCTCGAGACATTTTCGTAATCGCCCCATCCTTCCGTTCCCGCCTGACACTTTTGAGGTTAAGTCCCCCAACACATCATTTCTGTTACTAACTTCACAAAGCTCCGTTGACAGCTTGTAAATAATGGGAGGGAAATTTAAAAATAAACATATGCCATTCTTTTTTATATCAGTTATATTTTTTATCTTCGAAATACAAATTTTCTTGAATTGTAACCTTCATAGCACCCGGTGCATCTCAAGTCTGTTATCAAACCTAAAAAAGTGAATAGAATTAAACGTTTATGATTTCATTTTTTCCCCTTTTTTTCATTTTTTGAAATGTTTGTAAACAACTCGGTATCGGACGTTTATAATTTCATTTTTTCCCCTTTTTTTTTCATTTTTTGAAATGTTTGTAAACAACTCGGTATCGGACAATGTTGTGTTTTTAATTTTACTTGTTATGATTGTTTTGTGTTTTTCAGTAGAAAATTTTGATTTTTTAATTACTGTTCTAGTGTTTTCGTTTTATCAATATTTTTATTACTAGCTGAAACCCCGCGGAAACTTACGTTTTGTTTCCTCTTTTCTTTTCATTTTCATTTAATAAAAAATAAAAATATGCTAAACTTCGCACGATTTTCACTTGACCTTCACTTGACATTGAACAAATTGAACAAATAACATTTTGTACTAACATTTTTTTAGTGTGGACCACCAACATTTCCTCTACACTTCCTCGCCATGGGATCGCATTTTAAATTGTTCTTACAAGGACACATCGAAGGATAAACAAATAATTGTTTGCCCCCTATGTTACGCACTGTCGGACGATCTCCTGGCACGCAGGGTTCGCCATCCGAACCTAATGGTCTGCAAACCTCTAAACGATCTGCGTTTCAACAAATTGGTTTAAAATTAATCTTTTAATAATAATAATAATAATAATAATAATAATAATAAAATATACAGTTGAAGGAATTCTACTTACCTTCAATAGTGCAACAATATTTGGGAGGACACAGTGTATCATAACAAACCATCTCAGCGGATGCAAATTCCGCTCCAAAAACCAAAAAGAGAAAGACATAAAACCCAATCATCGTTTCAGAGAAAAAAAATTTTAATTCCCAACTAAGATGTAACCGAATGGAAGTGGATCTATTTTTAATAGTTGCAGTTTGTTATGTGTTATAACTAATTGAGACAAGGATTTGCGGTTACAGACAATCAAAGTCTGACTGAAGTTTTTTTCCCACGGAACCTCGTCTTGTTTTCTCGTTTGGTACGACGATAAAACGTTTGGATTTACTGTTAATTGTTTTGTCAATCAGCGGGCATTGAAAGAACAGTGTGAAATAAATTGGACAGGTCCGGAAGACAAGTGACAACTTTGTATGAAAGTAATTTTTATTTTTCAACAAAATTGCGCAATAAATAAACGTTTGCAAACAAGCTGTGATGAAAAATAAAAATCCAGTCGTGTAAAACGAGTTTAGTCAAAGAGACCGAAGCCCATGTCTTCGTCTTCGGACTCGGATTCCTCCTTCGCTGGTTTCTTGTCCTCTGAAAATTAAAATTACAACAATAAATAACTTTCAAATATATCCCTTTTTTGCTCATTATATAAATTATAATTATGTACAATATATCTACTATATATTTATATAACTTTTTGTATTTATTATTTTTTGATTCATTTTACCTTTGGCTTCAGCAGCAGCTGGAGCAGCATCACCGCCAGCAGCTGCAGCTGGTGCAGCAGCGCCACCACCGACTGGCATGGAAGCAAGTTTTTCACTACCTAAAAAGAAATAGATCAAATGATTAAAATTCGTGTCGATGTATTATTTTTAATAATTTAATTTTGAAGTAAATGTGTTTGTTTAATTTCAAAAGAAAAGGATCTTGTAATTGTTTATTTATTTGATCTTAACCTTGAGCGATAACTTCCTCAACAGATTTTCCGTTGAGTTCGGAGATCACTTTCTTCATCTTCTCGCCATCGGCTTCGATACCAACAGAAGAGAGGATCTTTTCGATGTCAGTTTGGGCAGGAGACTCCTTTCCGCCCAAAACGGCCAAAAGGTAAGCGGCTACGTAACGCATTCTGAAAAAACAAAAAATTGGTTCGTCAAGTTGTCCAAAAAATGCATAACAATAAATATCAAGCCGTTTTTTTCTTTTGGTATCAGAATAATTGTAACATCACTGACAGTCAGTCGAAAGATGGTGATTTGATTAAATTCATCATTTAGCTGATTTTAAAGGAACATTTAAATATAAACAAAACGAAAACAAACAATTGTTTGGATTAAAAAAATTGTTATGAAAATTACACATTTTCTCCTACGTACATAACCTTTTAACTTACATGTGAAAAGTTAGGTTATGTTTTCAATTTACAAACTGCGAGAAAATTATTAAAAGTGAAAAAAAAACAAAAATAAAAGCAAGAAAGATTGAAACAGAGGACAATAGATGTTTTTGTTTTTGCACTAGATAAAATCTGTGGTATTTTTATTCAAACAATCGTGATCCGTGGAACGTAAACAGACAGCATTGTCGGTCGCAAGACAATCCAAAAAATGTATGTAAATAAACATGCAATCGGGTATGATTTTGGAACGAGAAATTCGAGCGAACTTGAATTAAACAACAAACGGCAATATTTTTAATTGAAAATTCAAAAAAACTTACTTTAAGTCACTAATCGACACGAAACGGATGCACGCTCAATGAGTTCTTAAAAGAGAAGAATTGTCCACGAGATTTTGCGATGCGTTTCAGCTCAGGTGGCGCTGGCGTCGCCGGAGAGCGAGAAAAAAATATGAATTTTTCCCGCCATTTTTAAATCTATTATAATTAAATAATTTACGTTAATATAAATTATAATTACAATTAAAAAAGGCCAATAAAAATAACCTCCAAATAATAAATAATAAAGAAGGGCAATTTTATTTACAAAATAATTAATTGTACAAGTAAAAAGTTATTTCATTAATAGTAACATTTAATTAAAGTTTACTTAAGATTTATATTTGAGAAATATTTTCTGCAATTGTGTCACCAATGCAATGACAGAACAATCCTCCATTTTATTGGGAAAGTCACGTATTCGTTGGCGATCTTCGTCTGACAGTTCAGGCACTATCTTATCAACTGAAAATTAACAAATTAAAATGTCAAAAATGTGCAAAACAAACGATATGAAAATTTTCAAGTTAAAAAATAAGTGGCAGATTTACTTGTCCATTTTGCATTCTGGTGGATCAAGGTTACGAAAAAATTGTCCTTGTCGGGGTTTTCTTTATAGAAAAATGTAACCTGGACTAAATCCAAGTCACCATCTTTGTCGAGTTTCACGTGGATGTTTAAGAACTTTTTGTAAACATTGTACGCCCTGACTAAGGAACTCCATTCGATTTTCACGTCATGAATTTTTTCTTCGATATCTGGAGATGTGAAAAAAAATTAAAAATCAGTCCAATATTCAATCCAAAATTGTAAAAACAAATAGATGCAGTTTTACTTCTTACCTCGTTCTATTTCATGTATCTTCACAGAAAGTTCTGAATTCTCCTTCTTTGTTGCCTCAATAAGATTTTTTACTTTTTCTTTCTTTTCATTCACATGCGCAAGATCTCTCTTGTAATTTTCTATTTGGATTTCGCTTTTGTGCCTGATCTCTTCTAGATCTAACATCTTTTTTTTATAAATCCTGCAACATTCCTTGTTGTGTATGACTTTTTGTTGTTTAGCTGAAACACAAATTTTCTTCAATTATTATTCCAATTATCCAAATATCAAAAAATATTTTTTTGTTTATAAACAAACTTTTTGTTTACAAACAAACTTTATATTTACAAACAAACGTTTTATTTACAAACAAACTTTCTGTCTTACAACCAATTTTTGTTTGTTTACAAAAAATTTGTTTACAAAAGATGTTAGTTTGTTTGTTTACATAAATTAAAAAATAAAGAAGACTTACCTTCCAACTTGTCGAGCATTATTTGTTTGCTGTTGCTCAAGCAGTCATCGTATTTCTTGAGAAAATTCGACACACTACTCTCGCTGTCTAACAATTTCGTGATCCTCGAATGGTCGGTCAAAAATTGTTCAATCATCTTTGCTCAAGCCTATTTCACTTGGTTGTTATTATAAGATCCAATCTCAATTTGTTTGTTTACAACTGAAACTTTCGTCCTGTCAACAACCGACGGTTGATCTGCCGATTGAAATCACTGTTGTCAACCAAATTCCCCAATCCTAGGGACTTTTTATACAAACCTAGTTACTTATAAACGGCGGCAAATTTAAATCGTTCAAAAATATTTTTGGATTATTTTCTATCAAAAAATATATATTATTTCATACTATATGTATAATTATATATAATTTTGTATATATTTTATATATCTTTATATAATCTTGATACATTTTATTATGATTTTTTATGGACGAGAATTTAGGAAGGGATCAATTGAGAGTAATTTCTGCAACAAGTAAGAGTGGGCGTGTGAATGGGAATAAGAGTCACGTGACGGAGAGGACAAAATTTGATTGGAAAACATTGAGGGGGTGGAAACGAGGGATACAAAAAGTACGCTGCGTGAATGTTATTACTCGCGAGATATTCCCGTTAGTCTGCAACGACTTTAACAAGCGCAAATATCTAAATAGCCGGCGATTAATTTGTGTCAAAACAGAGACGAGATGGCTGCGTATGTATATTATTATATTCGTTCAATTTTTTCGAAATCACATTTTTAACAAAATTACCACTATTGAAAAGAATAACTATAATAAAATGTTTTGTAAAATCATCTTTTAGATTTTTTTTATTGCAACATTAAATTTTGCAGGTTATTCGGAATTAAAAGTAAATACAAAAATTAATTAATTAATAAAGACACGAAAAAAAAAAAATTAAAATAACAAAATCGTAATTGTTTTTCGTTTGTTTAAAAGTTTGTTTGTAAGAATAATATCATTGAGTTTATTTAACAAAATGAAAAATGAATGAAAAGAAATGATTGATTGTGATTCCGAAAAATTGCAGATAGGAAAATCATTATTTCCTCTTGACATTGCAATCACGCGACGCAATTAGAAATCATGATAACTTTACGGATTTCTTGATTGTAAACAACTTGAAGCAAACCAAAAATAATTGCAACAAACAAAAGTTTAATTTTTTAAATGTAAATAACAAAAAAAAAAAGTTTTTTTATATTTTATCTGTAATTTAAAATTTTGATAACGTAATTGAATTAGTTAATTGTTTACAAATTCACATATTTCTAAGTAATCGACAATTACGATACATCGAATTCTAATATGCGAATCTCGATAAGATTAAAAATAAAAAACAAATCTATCAACGTTTCTCCTCTGATATTCTAAAATATCGCACTTTGCAAAGTTAATTACAAAAAAAAAAAAAAACAGAATTGATTAAACGTTCTTTACAACTTGCACTTTTTATCTCTCTTTTGTTATTTATAAATAAACGTCCTTTCTTGACCTTTGATAATAATTCGTTTTCAACGAATATTCTTTAACAATAAACGTAGAAAGTAAATGAAAAATAAAAAAAGATAATAAACAAAATAACAAAACAAAATTAGAAAACAAATTGAAATTGTGACAAGTTTTGTTTTCATCACAAAGCCCTACTGTGAAACGTTTAACTGGGCCTTGCGAGTTGATGGAAGGGCCTCATTGGGACCACGAGAAAAAACGCATCTACTACGTGGACATTTTTGCGAACAAAATTTTCAGCTACCACACTGATACCAAACAACTTTACAGTGCCTACATCTGTGAGTTCAACTTTTTTTTCATCTTAAATCGATCTTGTAATGCAAAATTAAAAAATATATGAATGAAAAATTAAAAAAAAAATGCAAAATGAATGAATAATAATTTTTCAACTTTTTAAATTTTAATCTCAATTTCAATTTTTTTCCTTCAGCGAACGGTCAGGTGGGAGTTATTGTTCCGGTGCAAAACAAGACGAACCAATTTGTCGTAGGATCGTGTCGCGATTTTCTTCTGGTAACGTGGGATGGTGAAAGCAACGTCTCGGATTTGCCGTTTGAAAAGCTCGTCAGCGTCGAGTCGGATAGAACCGACACGAGATTCAACGATGGCAAAGTCGACTCTACTGGAAGAATATGGATTGGTTGATACAAATTTCTTATTCTTTCAATTTTTTTTAAATCCCTTATTTTAAATGCTTAAAAAATTTTAATTTTATATTTTATGATATATGGCAACATATATGATGCATATATGCTGCCATATATGCGACATATATGGTTGCATTTATGCTGCATATGTGACATATATGCAAGCATATATGGGATTCGCCATATATGCAAAAATATGTGCTGCATATATGTCACATATATGGGATTCGCCATATATGCAAGAATATGTGCTGCATATATGTCACATATATGGGATTCGCCATATATGCAAGAATATGTGCTGAATATATGTCACATATATGGGATTCGCCATATATGCAAGAATATATGGGATTCGCCATATAGCATATATGCAAGAATATATGGGATTCGCCATATATACAAGAATATGTCCTGCATATATGCAAGAATATATGGGATTCGCCATATATACAAGAATATGTGCTGCATATATGCAAGAATATATGGGATTCGCCATATATACAAGAATATGTGCTGCATATATGTCACATATATGGAATTCGCCATATATGCAAGAATATATGGGATTCGCCATATATGCAAGAATATGTGCTGCATATATGTCACATATATGCCACATTTATGCCGCATGTATGTCGCATATATGTCTGCATATATGTAGCATATATCGCATAAATGTCGCATATATGTCTACATATATAAAATTTTTGCTTGGGTTGTAAAATGAAAATTCAATTTAATTTGTAGGAACGATGGGAAGTGAAAAAGGGAACGAGATCGAACCGAATCGTGGTACACTTTACACCATTGGAGGTGACTTGAAACCCAAGGTTCAGGTCTCCCCAGTTAGCATTAGTAACGGACTCGACTGGAGCCTACAGGATGACGTGATGTATTATATCGACAGTCTCAGTTTTCAAGTCTGGGCTTACGACTTCGATAAAAGCACCGCAACTATAAGTAATTGTCTCAAATAACCTGAACCGAACAATTTTCATCCCAAAAAATTTGGTTTGAATGAGAAAAAATTTGAATTTTTTTCAGAAAACAAACGAGTCGTTTTTGATCTCAAGAAAAATAACTTGCAAGGTATTCCTGATGGCATGACGATCGACTCGGTTGGAAACCTCTGGGTTGCAACGTTTCAGGGTTCAAAAGTAAGACAATTATTTCACTTGTTTTTTTTTTAATATTGTAACATTGAAAAAAGTTTAAATTAAAATTTTTGTTTTTTCAGGTTTTGAACATCGATCCAAAAACCGGCAAGCTTTTGAGAACCATCGATATCCCAGCGCTAAATGTAACAAGCGTCGCTTTTGGTGGCCCCAACCTGGACGTTTTGTATGTCACCTCAGCGCGCCACGGACTTTCTGATGAGCAGAGAAGTGCCCAGCCAGACGCCGGTTGCCTCTTTGCCGTTGAAAATCTCGGCGTGACGGGTCGCTTGGCGAATACTTTCAAGTTGAAACAATAGAAACGTCGCAGATAGACAATCCTGTTAGAACCAGATAATCGCTTATCTAAGATAAAAATCATTGGACGAAATAAATTTGTTACAAATGTGTCGATTTATTCAATTATTTCAAGGGAAACAAAAATATATAATTTTACAATTTACTTTACAGCGTGCCGGTGTAATCGATGTTTGCTAAGAGTATAAAAAAAAAAAAAAAACTCACAGAAACATCGAGTACAACGGCCATGAAGACAATTTATGATTTACAGCTTACGATTCGATGTTAAATGACATACAAAATATTCGATCGCATATACAAAATTTCAGTCTTTTTGATTACACCTCTGCAACATCGCGTTTACAATAGAAAGAAAAAGAAACCTTACATAATTACATTAAAGTTTCAATCAATTAATCATAACAATAAATAAGTCTATTCATCAGTATTAATAAAATTAAAAAGAAAAATTATAATAACAATCCGAATCGAGTTTAATCATCAAGAGTGATAATCTCCACGTTATCATGAACTTTTTTCGGGGCGCTCTGCTGCGGTAGGACATTCTTGGATCTCGGGACCTCGTAGATCTCAGCGCCACCTAGCTTCTCAGGCGGCCTCTGTGTGGTAACGGACAAATTTTTCGGGAACTCTATTTTGTCCGTCTGGATGATTTCCAGATGCGGGTGTTGCTGCAGCTTAGTCAAGGGATCGACGACGTGAGGTTTCGGATGCGCTCGGTAAGACACGTGTTTGGGGGCAGTGGGTCGAAGTGGCGCCATCTGTGTGATCGGTTTTGGCGGGAGGGACGGCTGGGTGGGGGGAACGCGACTGACCGAGATGCCCGACAGGGAGATGCCAGACTTGACTAATTCCGAGAACTCGTACGGGTTCGAGGAGTAACTCGAAGGCGGTGGGGCTTTGTGAAGCTTCGGCTTTTGTTTCATTGGTGGCGCTGGCATCTGCATGTGGAGCCGCTGCGGCGGCTGTTTGCTGTTGAGCAGTTTGTACTGGAGGGATGAGGGCGCTGTCGTCGTCTTTTGCACGTTTATGGAAGGAGTGGGGTGACTTTCCGTGAGATTTTTCGCGACCCTTATCTGAGGTTTGGTAGGCAGCGTTGGTTTAGGTGGTGTCACTGGGCCCTTTAGCAGCGACAACTGCGAGGTCGTTGGCTTTGGATTAAAACGCGAGTCTTGTTTGAGCTTGTAGGGCGACGAGGTCACCGGAGTGATCGAGATATCCGGTCGGTCCTTGCTCGTGGAGGCCACGACATTGGTGTCGCTAGTGTCGCGGTGTGGCGGCGCCACTGTCGACGTGCTGGGCAGGTTCATCATCTGCGACATCTGGAGACCTCCAATACTGCTCAGACTGTTCATCTGAGGCGTATGGGCTGGCCGGATTGTCGCGCGAGAAGTCGTCGCAGTGGTAATGTGGCTTGTTGCGGCGACGCTGCTGAGACTCGTCGCCATCCTACTGATATTTGTATAGTGCCTAAGAAGTTCTTGATCAATGCCTACGGGATTGAGATAGTTTATTGTTGACAGCAATGACGGGTCGAGGAGTTTGTTGTTCAAACCCGATAACATCGCGGCGACCAGGTTCGGATCGAGCAGAGGGTGTAAATAAGGATTCAAAAGAGGATTACCTGTTTGGTTACCAAGATAACTATTATAACTAGTCTTAGAACTATATTGATTAAGCAAAGCTTCGGTCGAATAGGATGCTGGATACTTCTTCACATTCGGAGGACGACCGCGCGGACGATTTGAAGGGGGCGCTTTGGTGTAGGGTTTGCGTCCGGGAACGTTTTGCACAGTTGTGGGTGCCACCGAGTGCGTTGGCAGTGACGTGATTGTTACCTAGAATGATACCAAGATATCAATAAATTTATTTTTGATACTATAAACTAAAAATTTGCATAGGCTTTAAATTATTATACTTACAGGACTGACGACGGGTGCAGATGTCGTTACTGGTGTAACAGGAGCGGAGCTGCTGCTGATGTTGGCGATCTTATTAGCGACCAACTGCTGCTGGCAAAATTTCGCTGCTACGTCGTAAACGTTGCCTTCCATAGTCTAAAAGAAAAATTGCCACTGTTCTAACTTCTGTAGGTACAATTTTAATTCGTTGATTTTACTTGTTACACCTACCTTGACACCGATATAAGTTTTATAAGCTTCAATCAATAACGAACGGAACGACTGGATCGTAGAATCCTTCCCCTGGTAGTTTCTCTGCACCTGCAACTGAATATGATAAACATCCAGCACAACTAACGTCCTGGGATCGGTTTTCGCCAGTGTATTTTTTGTTTGGTCCGTTGATTTAGGCAGACCCATCGATTTGATTCGATCCCGGAGAGACTGAGTGCAAAGTGACAAAGCCTGACGAGCCAGTTGCTCTCTTTCAGAATCTCGAAGGTACATCCTGAAATGAAATAAAAGTTTCAATAACTTGTTACAAAATATTATTTTATAACTTCAAAAAAAAAAAAAACAAAAAAATTCCACCAAATTACTTGATTGAATTATTAAAAGATTTCGAGATTACTTTGATAGGTCAGGCGTCTTATTCAACTGGATGGAAAGTTTCATCAATAAGCGGCTGTTACCAAGTTCCTTGAGGACCTGCATAAAAAGTGTGACGCATCTTGACATGTGCGCCTGGAAACCACCTGACCTTTCGATGTCACTGCAGGGAATTTTCCAGATTCCCTAGGAAAGTATTGTTTTTGATTAACGTAAATTGAAAATTGATACAACTTTATAAAACGGATCAAAATGGGGCCTTACATTGAAAAAGTTGGTACTTTTCATCTCGGCGAAAAGTCCTTGGAACGATTTGCCGGGATAGAACTGACAATTATAAGTCCCCATGAGCAATCTTTCACATTTGTTAAAGTTCTTGTAGTGGGTGTCATTGAAGAAGAAGTGAGCCATCCGGTACAGTGACTTGTAGTGTTCGGGGAATCGCAGGATGCATTGCTCCAGTCCTGCGAGACACTTGGAGATGATAATGTTGAAGGCCTCGTCCGAGAGGTATTCTTCTGAAAGATACTCCGAATTAAAAACATGAAATGGAAATAACAAAATAAAGAAAGACAAATAGAATATTCAAAAACAAATGAAAGCCAATAATAATTTAGAAATACTATGATTAATGATGAAATAATAAAAAATTAAATTGTTTGGCAGTGGTCCAAATTACCTTCTTCTTCGGTCCCTTCCTTCTTCTTTTCCTCCTTCTTTTTATCAGTTTCACTCTCCGCAGACTCGCTCTCGCTCTCGCTGGAAGATTCGCTGTCGGAACTGTCGTCGCTGCTGCTACTGTCATCGCTGCTACTGGAACTAGAATTGTTTGTCTCAGTGGTACTGGTGTGAGTAGTTGTACTTTCCTGGGACGGCCTTCGACAGAGTTTCTTCGCAGGTGCAACCGGTGGCTTAAGCTTTTCGTCTTTTTCCTTCAAAGAGATTTATTTATTATTAAAACTGTCAAGTTACCAACTGATTATAAAAATAATTTAAATTCTTATTAAATCAGGTGAAAAAATTTAAGAAGTTAATTTTGCTATGTTCAAGATCAGATTCAAGTGTTGTTATCATTATTTGAATAAAATATTGACAATTTATTTAAATTTTTAAAGTTGCTTGAATCGCGTAGTACACGTGCTTTCTCACTCTTAAACATGGCGTTTTGTTGGCAGTGACAACTTCGGAATAAAAAAACTTAACCCATTTCCGTTGACGTCACAAGCGCCCCTCACATAACCTCAAAGTGCGAAAACCAATAGATGGTGCGTATAATTCTAGCAACTTCACTCTAATCAAAGGACAGAGAATATTTCGCCCATTCCCATTGGTTCACACACATGCAGAGAACTGTCAAATGAACAACGATTTGTGCCAATTCACGGCAATAGGTTAATGATGCTTAACCACATCAATGGCAAGAAATGGGTTAAAGTGTTACTTTATACTAAACTTTAGAAATTATTTTCTCAAAATTGAAACCGATAAGGATTGTTTGTCTTTGTGAAAATTGATAGCTTTCCTATAAGCACAAGATATTCAGAGAATATTAGACGGACATAATAGATGTTAAAGAATATTAAAATTTAGGAGAGAAGCCCGCTTCGCGCGCGCCACTTAGTCTTCTTCTTCTTCTCTTTAATGGTTATGACGAACTGTAGCATAGTTATTCCTCGCACGCCAGGACTGAACGCCACATAATCATTTGTAATTTTCCAGTTTTGAACTGTACATTCTCAGCTGTCAAAAAAATATCAAACTGTCAAAAAATAAAAGTTGGACACCCGAATTTAGCCAAAGGTCCAACCCGCGGCCAACTTCCGCCTTTTATCAACTATTTAAAGATGGATGGATATGGAATGGAATGTTACATTTAATGTCCGCCTGAATAATAATTCTGAAATATTAATTTAGGTTTTTGAAATTATATAAATATTCTAGAAATGTTATTTAGCAACCTTAAAGGTGTTACAAACACCTACCAAGATTGAAGAGACCCATTTCCTGGGATCTTCCTCATCCACCTTTTCCCTTCCATCTTCCGCCTTCATGAAAAGTTCGATCATCCCTTCGACGTTATCCGCCTTGGGCAACTCGACAGTATCCCCATCATTTTTGCCACCAATCATTGTGATCTTAGGTTTCTCCACAGGCCGGGCTATACACAATTTAAGATCATCGCCCTCGTCACTTGAGATGACCATGACCTCATCGGGTTGTTTCTTATCCACCTTGTCGCAGACCTTCTTAATCAAGTCATCGATCAGGGCCAGGACATCCTGCATCACTTCAAGATGCGATGGTTTCGGCCTCTTTGCCGGGACCATCTCCTTGTCATCCAACTCCCGTTTTCTCTCCTGTCTAGAATCTTTCCTTGCTTCCTCCAGTTTGGATTCCGGTTTCTTTTCCTTAGTCAGCCTGTCGGGTTGTGCCAGCTTCGATTCATAAACCATAAACGCGCTCCTCTGACAATCATTCAGATGGTACTCAAACAACTGGCCGAGTGATTTTTTGATCTTCCTCCCATGGTGTTCAATATACTTGAGGATGCTCGCGTGTATCCGATAGTGAACCTCCAGCGCCTCGATGGCCAGCTTCTGTGGCATCTTGTGGTTGATCTTGGCCGGGTACTTGGCTTCATTGTCAGCCAAAATCTTGCTCGCCAAGGCATAGTGCTTGAGGAACACCGGCGGGTCCTCGTTCTTCTTCTCGGCTATTTTCGCGAGCATGTAATAGAACAACCACTCGTCCTCCGTCCTGTCTATGTTGGGGAGGGTGTTGGTGATCTTGCTTGCAGACGAGAAGCAGCGCTCGGCTGTGTGCAGCATCTCCTCCTTGGGTTTCTCCAGAGCGTCGAACCTCTTCATGTCCAGCATGTAGCTCTCCTGCTTGAGCAGCCGGGAGCAAAACGAATGACAGACGTAGGCGTAATTGCCGAACTCGGTCCAGTACATGACAGTGTCCGAGGACATCTCGATGGCTCTGTTGTAGCAGTGTTTGACGATCTTTGCCTTGGACAGGAATTGGTCCTCGTTGATGTCCGTTCGACAGTTCTTCAACCAGTCCTCGGCGAGGGCGGCAGTAGCCAAGGCCAATCCTGCCCAAGAGTACTCTTCCCAGGTGGAAGGACCTAGGCAGAGGTCCAAAGTGAAGTACCTGATAGCTCTAGACCAAAGGTTGTTCTTGAAGTTGTATTCTCCAAGGAGGTAGAAGATGGAAGAAACGTTTTCAGGTAGAGGCTTCTCCACCATAGGACGAATCTCTTTCTTCCCAAGAAAGTAATCTGTCATGTCATCATAGACAGTCGCAGGGTCACTCTCCGATGGCATCAGCTTGAGGATCCTCTTCAGAAGTAATTCAATGTCCTGAGTGATGCCAGTAGACCCGACGATCTTCGGCAAAACCTCTGGCCGATAGAACTCGAATAACAGCTGCGACATCTCCCAATTGAGCTCGATGCGTTTGGCGTTGTGGTCCTCGATGATCTGTTTCTTGGGCTTCTTCAGGTGCTCGTACAGGCAGAAGAATATCTGCTCGATGTACTTTGAAATCTTGTCCTTGATGGAGTTCAGCGGAGGCCACCTCAGATGGGGAACGATGGTCTTGACAGTGAAGAGCAAAAGTTTGCCCCCGTCCGCGGTGCAGCACTCCCTTCGGCCGCAGAACTCGTGGCCGGTGAAGAGGACCATCAGCGATGGGGGGATGTCCTCATCCTCGTCCTCATCCTCGGACTCGCTCTTCTTGCTCTTAGCGGATGTGTCTTTCGTCTTCTTCGATCGTTCCTTGTCCTCCTCGTGGACGAGGATGTAGTGCAACAGGATCCAAGGCGAGACGGTCTCAATGAGAACCTCCCCGTTTCCAATCTCCGAGACGTCGGTCTGATGAGCAACGATGTGGATGAGGTTCTGGACCAGTCGCTTGTAGCAGCTCTTCGACAGGTAGCTCACCACGAAGGTGCTCACCTGGTTGGTACAATCGATCAGCTTCTCGAGGCAGTTGAGAGTGCTCTCCACCCACTTCTTCTTCTCGTCCTCGGTCGCGCCGATGTTGTACGCGTTGATGTAGTTGCGCCAGGCCTCGTCCAGACAGGCTTCGGCCCAGACGTAACACTCCTCGTACCACTGCAGCTGCCAAAGACTTTTGAGCAGGATCGCAAGCTGCTCGGACCGTTCCATCACGCTCTTAGTAGTGATGTAACGGTTTGCTTGTTTCCCATACTTGAAAGTCTCTTGGAGGATCAGAGCCAGGGCCTCGTAGTTGTTCTGGTCGTTGAGGTTCTGGATCTCGCTAAGCTTCTGACCCCTCTGGATCGAAAGCAGCATCTTCTCAACCACCTTCATACTGATGAGGTTGTTGTGTTTACAGTTCACCAGCTTCAGGAACACGTCGTTGCTCTCCGACTTGGCTTGTCGCATGTAGTGTATCAGCAGGTCCAGCGAATCCGTCGTGATCTCAATGTCCCCCTGGCAGAGAAAAAGATGTGCCTTCAGCCAGAGCATCCTGTAGAGGAACATGCTGTCCTTCAAGTCGTCCCGACAGCTTGCAAAAACGATGAACCCGAGCTCCTCGGAGGGCAACCCCACGCCCAACCTGACCATGGTGCAGTGGGGTACTTTGGCAGACTTGTTCTTCAACCAGTTGTCAAGGAACAATTCGCAATACAGAAGCGTCATCTCAGCGTCAAACTGGAGGATTGATTCTTCTTCATCACCCAAAGTCTTGTGAGGGATGTGCTCCCTGGTGAACTCGTAGGCTTTCAGATAAACGTCCGCGAGTTCTTCCGGGAACTCGCTGTTCCATTTGATGCTGAGGAACTCAGTGAATCTGGCGATGATCACCATCAGATTGCTCTTCCCACTGTGCTCTCTGAGAAACTCTTCCACGTCCGCCTTCTCCTCATCGGTGCCAAAATACTTGCTCGGAGCAAAATAGGGACTCGTTGGTTTCGAGTTGCTGGAGCTCTGGGTGCCATCTGTGGTGGTCTCCTTCGAGAAAATCTGGTACATCTCTGAGGTGTCCATCGAGTCGTCTTTGTACTCGTCTCTGGCCTTGTCAATCACCCAGAGATCGTTTGGAAAGAGCCTCCTCAGGGAGTCCTCCAGTTGCACGTCCGAATCTTTTCTAGAGCTTCGAACCCTCGAGGACCTCCTGGTGCTGGAGTTGCACCAGGACCACTGCTGCAGGATACTCAGAGACGTTCTCCTCTTCTTCTTCACCTTCACCTCGCTCTCAGGCTTCTCCTCCTTTTTGTCCTCGAGTTTTTCGCCCCTCTCCTTCTCCTCCTCCGGTTCCTTGTTTTTCTCCTCGCTCTCAACGTCATCCTCTTCGATGATCTGGAGATCGTCCGAGCTCGACTTCTTGTCCTCCTCCTCAACTTCCATCTCGACTTTGCCGTTCACCAGCACCTCCTCCATCTCCTGGTTCTCAACAACGACCTCCGACTCGTCCACCTCCATCTCTTTCTCGTCGCAGGGATCGTTCTGCGTGTTCAGTATCACTCGACTCACAAAATTCAGCTGGTTCTCGTACATGTGCTCGTGCATGTCCACCAGGCTCTTGCCCAGGTCCAACCAGCTGCTCAAGGCCACGGGTCTCCTCAGACTCAAATCTGGCAGAGGTTTTGGAACAAACGCTGGCCTGCAAACCTCCGCCCAACCACCGGCAATGTCCTCAGCCTCGGCAAGGAGTTTCGCCCCGTACGTCTGATCGAACTCGACGTCCAAGGGCGGATCCAGCTCCCAGTCCTCGTTATAAAACTTGTAACATTCCCAAAGACAGGGAACCTTTTTAAAAATCGCCTCCCGGAAGGCCAGGGCCTTGACATAAGTCGGGTCGCGTTGCAGCGACTTGGAGATGTACATCAAACAGCCCATATAATTCGGGATGGCGTACAGGGCAGTTATCAGGTTATCCAGACAGGGCCAGTGGTTCGGCACGCAGGCCAGTCCCTGCTTAAAGGCGATCGCTGCAAGGTCGACCTTGAAACAGTCAAGGGCAAGTTTGCCAATGCGGTACCAGACCATGACGTCGGTGCCGTCGAGGCTCGCGGCCTGCCAGTAGTTGTCAATTGCATCGTCAAATTTGCCGAGACGCGCGTAGATGGCGCCAATGTTTTTGAAACATGAGTACTTGAGCGAGAGCATCGGCCGGGCGCGGCCGTCAGGCACTTCCGGTTTCTCCACCGAGTCCAGCAACTCGGTCTCGAGCAGCTCCGAGAGGATGTTGAGGGCTTCATCCTGTTTGCCTTCGGTCAACAGTTGTAGTGCTCGATTGTATTCTGTTAATGCAATTTGTTCCTGAAAAAGCAAAAGTTAGTTTTATAAATATTTTTGTTATATTAATAAATAATAATGAATAATAATGATACATTTTTATAAATAAAGTGTAAATTAAGAAATAGAGAAGAATTTTAGGTTCTGTATTGTTAGTTTCATGCAGGATGGAATGTTAAAATTGAGATAAACCACCGGTTCAATTATCAATTACATGATAACAATCTAAGATCAATATCTGACATTCCAGACTCGCAAATCTGAATCATGCAAGTTACTTGAAAACAGAGATAATATAACTAAGGTAATGTTTTATATGTTTATTCAAAAATGTAATTATTCAAATGAATGTACGACCTCCGTTACATTTTATTATTGGTAACATATTGATGATACTGTTGAACAAAAAAAAAATACAACATAGGTTTGTTTACATTTTATTAACAACTTTTTGTAATCATTAATCTTTGAAATTTTGAAAATTCTTCCCTTCGAGATAATAAAATATAAAATTAACATCAGTGTAATTTTTGGATAACAAATAATATTCAGTCGGACGTTTCTGGATTGTTTTCAATTGTGCTGTCAAAATCAAAAACAAAGAGAGGTTAGAAAGGGCGCGACGGCACCGCTACCGAGAACTCACTTGGGCTTCCTTGGTAATCGTTGTGACATCGTCGTTTTCGTTGTCGGTCGAAGATTCATTGAGGGCCAAAATTTTGATCATCTTAAAAGTTGTTGTTGTTGACTTAAATGGCTATGCAAGAACTTGCAGTTCTCACTTACACCAGGACTGGAACAGGTACAATCTGAAGTTCGTCGGGAAACTGTGCGGTTCAGATCAAGAATTCATATTGAGCGGCAAATTGAGCGCAAAATTAACATCTTAAAAATTACTTTTGACAAAAATTACGACCAATTTTCATCGGGATTACATTGTCCCGGTATTTTTCGCGCACGCCATTTGTCGTGACGTCATACTCGTTTTAAGGTGCACTTTCATGGACAACCATTTTTGAAAGTCGCCATCTTATGTTTTTGTGATGAAAACCTGATTTTATATTTTGTTGTCTAACTTTTTTTAATTATTTATTATCCAACAAACTGTATGTCGAGATATATGAATTCGTAAGTAAAAACTGTAATTGTTAATTTTTTAACCAAAAAAAAATTGCCGATTGTCGTCATTAATGGTTGTGGTGCGCGCGCATTAGACATGAAATTTGCAACGATCTGTCCGCAACCAACTTCAGATATGTCACTATTTTTTAAAGGGAAAAAAAGGATTTAATGTTTGAGTAAACATTATTTTTAGATTTTTTCTAAATTAAAATGTCTGTTTAGATGTTCATTTCTTTGTTTATTACAACATTAATGAAAATTAACCTTAAAATTAAATGTGATTTCATTATTATGTTGCTGCGTGCGCATTAAATCTCTACGCATGAAGTTTGCAACTATCTTTTTGCAGTAAACTTCAGCGGTACTGCTTTTAAAAATGATTTCTTTTTAAATTACGTAAAAACTGACAAAATTAACGACTAAAACAACTTTAAAAAATTGTATCGTACTTTTTTCCGTTTTTATTTTTGTTTGTTGAATCTTCAGATATTCTCGTTTCTGAGAGATGAAAAATTTGAACGCAAAAAATTTATCTATATCTACCACGGCTGAACTTTGACATTGTTAATCAGGCAATTTAATTAAAAAAAAGTAAAATGCAGACGCTACTTCGCTTCGAGTCGGTTTGGTTGCTTATACAGAGATGTATTTGGTTTGGGGTAAGAAAGAAACGAAGTATCAAAATGTTACGTTAGAATAATTAAAATTTGTTTTTCTTTTTCAGGCTGGTTGAATAGTGAAAAGTTGTCAATGAATAATGAGAATCAAACTTCACGCTACACGAGTCAATCCATGAATTCAATCGAATTGTCAGACGAAAATTCTTATTACAATTATTTATACCATAATGGTAAAAATCAAATGAAATATTTTTAAATTTTAATATTCGAAAAATGACAAAAATTGTTTCAATCTCAGCTCTAAAAGGACGTTACTGGGCAATTTCCTTCATCATTCCTGTAGCCTCTTTAATCGTGATTACGTCAATTATCATTCTCATGGTAAATGAACATTTTAAATCCACCGAGAAACCAAAATTTTGCATTACATTTTCTTTTTTCAATTTCCAGGTGCTTTTCAACAGGTGTCCGATTATAGTGACATCGGTCGTCTCTGGGATTCTCTTAATTATAGTAATGTTTACAATTTTGGTAACTCTAAGTAACGCTCCAGTATATGTATGAATGACAATACTGAGATTATGATTTTACAAATGTTAAATTCATACACTCTGAAGGAACTTATTTTTCAAAAAAACAATTTTATTACAACATTGATTTTTGAAGAAACATAAGAAGTCTGAAATCATACAATTACTGTTAAATTACGAATTGGTACAAAAGAGTGTGTCTTAATTTTACAAGATTTGTCCACTATTGACTCTTCATCTTCATCTGAATCATGCTCTTTGACACTTGTTCCACGGCTCTCACGTAGTCTTCCGTGATTGTGTTCAACTTTGTATAATACTGTAAAAGAAGAATAAATGAGTAAAACGTTAAAAAGTTAATTAAGAACAGCTGAATAATAAATGACATTCAAATATTTGTCTTTATATCCAGAGAACCATGTATTTTTTTACCTCTATATAAGTACCGTCCTCCTTGCCAGCGTATTCCAGCTCAAGCAAAAGTCTTTCTACTGTATTTATGGGGAACCAAACTGGCGGTCCGGCGTTGTGCAAAGGCGCTTTCAGGTTGAAATTTTCCATCCCTCTACCCAAAAGGGCAATCACATATTCCTCTGCCAGATCCGTCGCTTCTGCAAGCCTGCCAACGTTTACGAGCAGTCTTAATAACTCGGCCGCGTTGCGTTTCTAAAAAGGTTAATGATTTTTTTTATTATTGATAAACGATAATTAACAATTGAAACGGAAAAGTTGAAGTTTATAACATACTTTATAAGATGACAACAACCACTGAGGGAAAAATGCTCCATGATCAATCAACTTCTTTGCGACAACTTTGTGTAAATCTGTGCTCAGTTCTTTCTCATGGTTCAGGGTCAACTTTTCAAGCAACGACCAGGCGACACTTGCCACATTTGTTAAAGCGGAATTCAATTCTACAAATTAGGTGAAAAACAAAATTATCAGATTGTAACAAATTGTACAATTGACTAACTGATAGTCCGAAATTTAGTTTTTTAATT
The DNA here is from genome assembly GCA_030522925.1 of Trissolcus japonicus. Classification (NCBI taxonomy): domain Eukaryota; kingdom Metazoa; phylum Arthropoda; class Insecta; order Hymenoptera; family Scelionidae; genus Trissolcus; species Trissolcus japonicus. The sequence continues at coordinate 24,546 of JAPYZS010000625.1, read as the reverse complement.
ACAATTTTTAAAATATAAAAATATAAATTGTATTTTCGAAACCGACCGGAAACGTCATTGAGAGCGAGCCAATCCCACGCCCGGGAATCATCCTGGTGGCTTAGTTTGATACACTGCGAGGCCAAGTGCTCGAGAACCACATTTTTCTGATTCAATTTCAATTTGTCGCATAACATCAAAGCGTCGGTGTACAAGTTTACGTTTGACATCATGGAAACTAACTCGACTGGACCTAAAAATACATAAACCAGATTCCCAATTTAAGTATAAAAAAATATAAGCATACAAAATTTAATTATAAAAAAGCAACATTTTCAGAGCACAAATTTGTTGAACCAAATTGATCCTCAATTAAATTTGATTAATTAAATTGATTAATTATATTAGGAACATTAACATTAGAAAAATTGAATTCATACCAGCTTGCGCAACAGTATGGAATTCGCAATTCCTCTTTGAGAGGTTCAATTTGGCCTGGACAAGGGCATTCTCTTTCCTGATATCCTCCAGCTCAAGAACTTCAACCTGTTTCTTCATCTTGTAATGCAAAATCTCTTCTCCGTCGAATGACCTCTTAATTTTCGGGTCTCTGTCGTCTGAGAAGCTCTCGGACATCGACGGCCTGACAATCCATCGGTACTTTTCGTTGACTAATGAAAGAACATTTATACATGCTATCAGACACTGAGATTGTTTCATAATCAAGGGCACCGAATGGCTTTCCTGGCTGTACCGCATGGCTTGTTCATATTTAGCCGAAGCAGCTGTAAAAATAAATGAAAAAATAATTAATTAAGTATTTAATCATTAAAAAAAATTAATCTAAAATAAAAACCTTTTCTCCAATTCTCTTTATCGACATAAAAGCTGTACAAAAAGTCGTAATAATGATTATCCAAGATGTCCACACTCCTGGCACGTGCCTCGACGATCCGCACAAGGTCTTCAAACATGTCGGTGTGAGGGAACGAGACAAGATCTACAAAGCGCTTCTTTTCAAAAAGCGTTACGATCAGTTGCCTCAGACAATCGATCCTCCTCTCACTGTCCGGATTCAGGTGAAGATTGTTAAACGCCTCGTCGTGGTGGCCAAGGTTCAAGTGCTGAGCAAAAACTATCGAATACAACGTGGACAAGTTTGGATCGTCCGGCTCAACTTCGCTTATCGCAGTTTCTGCAACTTGAATGATGCAGTCTGCCGCATTGTGCTGTTCCAATAACTCGATCACCTGCGAGACAAATACGATTTTGATCAATTTTAATGGATGTCGGTTTTTGTATTCATCTGACAGAAATTTTGTTTCACCTTTAGATAGTAGTACGTTAGAGCAGATCCACTCATCTCAATATCTTCCCTGAGACAGATGTTGGCTAGGAAGGAGTCTGTGAAGACTCCCTTGGCTGCCTTCATAAAATGGTCCTTCGCTTTCTCAGCCTCGCCCATTTCTAAAAGTGCTACAGCGAGGATGAATTTCCTCGATGAACTTTGCCATTCGCACCAGTTACTTTCCAACAATCGAGCATACTCTTGGAGCAAGAGAAACTGACAACTGGAAAGTAGCCACTCCGAAAATATAAAAGTGTTTGAAATTGGCCACCTGCGACAACAAATAGAATCAATAAATATATTCAATCTTTGGTTTGAGATTTTGCATTATTACAACATACACTAATTGTATGATGAGCATGACATTCTGCAGCATTCCGTTGTGCCAAAGTTCGATGTGGGATGAATTGAAATTCGGTCGTGACATCAGGCTGTGGACGTGTTTCAATCCTGAACTCTGGATGAACAACTCAATTAACGAGAGCGACCTCTGGTACCTCTGACTGAAGTTTGCCCGAGGTTCTGACAATTTTAACAGTGACAGCCTTTGGCTACTATTTTCCCTGCAAAAGAGAACCCAACTCTTAACAATATCCTTTTGAAATGTATTATCAATTTGAAAAAATTAAAATTAAAATTAAAATAAAAAAAGACAACCTTATAAACTTAAGATAAACTTAAAAAATGTCAAGAAAATTACAATAAAGCCTGTGTAGGGGCGCAAGAAGCATTGCTCTCGCAAATCCACATGATGGCATAATAGGCGTGAGTGAGAACGACAGTTCTCGGCAGCCAAGCGGTGTTAATTTGTTCGAGACATTCTGCGTCCAGATTTGAAGTGTCGGAAAACAGGAACTGCTGCAAAATTAACAGATTTCTGCAGACCGTAAACCTCAAGATGACAATTTGTGCGACGCTCTCTGAGATTGCGGATACACCCAGCGGGCTGCTGAACAGATGGTTCAGATTCGAGGAGACGCTTCGCTCGACTTCCATCTCGTCTCTGGATTGCTGAGCGAGACCGTCCACCAGGAGACGCAGGAGCATTGCAATTGTACTCGAGATGTTGCTGATGTTCTCCAGTTTTTTGTGCAATAAAGATTGGAAATCTGTATCCCAGATCTAGAAAGCAAATTTTGTTTATAATAGTTTTACAATCCTTCACAATTTCTTTTTTTTTAAATATAACAATCTTAGATTACGAAATTGAATACTAACAGGATCATCAGTTTCAACAAAAACCCTAACCATCATTTCCTCAACGACGACATCCGAATTGTTAAGTCTATAAAATTCTTTCTCAATGGCTGCCTTGGCTTCCTCGGGCAGTTGTTCCTCGATCATAACCAGCACTGCCATGAGCTTCACAAGGTCCTGACAAATGTCCTCGTTCTCATTGAGGATCGTGACATCTTCGAATCTCCAACTCTCGCACTTGTCGTTTGCGAGCATCAGGTGTTCCAAGGCCTGCATAGGTCTTAGCAGTGAGAAGGTACTTTTTTTCAAAAGTGCCACCCCTCCGACAGAGGGCAGCACCAGCAGGCCCAGCGGTTTCGCGCCATTTGCATGGTACTGAACGACACAGGAATAGAATTTGGCCCAGCATCGGTTCGAGATCTCGAGGTAGTCTTCGTCCATGAGCTCGTAGTCCATAACCTCGGTCTGGATCTCGGCTTCGACCGCCGCGCAAACTTTTTCTTTCAGAACCGCCGGCGATAGGTTCATGTCCGCGACGACGTTTAGGCGCCGATAGATGCTCAGGGCGCGAGTCACATCGGACAGGGAAAACTGCCCCGGGTGGAAGATGTAATTGATGTACGCCTGTCGAGGGTCTACGCCCGGGTCGCTCGCTATGTAATCCTTGTCGGGTGGCTGTTCTAGGACCACGCTCTCCCAATGGGTCTCGAATTGCATCTGGTCGAGTGTGAGTCGGGCGTGCGTCACTGCTATACTGTCCAGATCGGTCGTTCGCCAAACTGCCCAGAGACGTTCGCTCGTCAAAGAAAAGTCCACCAGATGTTGCTAAAAATTAAAATTAAAATTTTAAAGTGCCCTTAAGGGGTTATACCTTTGACTTGAAATAATAATTGAACATTTGAACCAACATCTTTGACAGTCAGCGAGCTCAGTTTCTCGAACTTAATATTGTTCTGGTCCTGGACTGGTTTGAGGATGGAAAAATCGCAATCAGAGCCGAACTTCATGTACGTGGCGAGGTACAGCTCGTTGTCGTGAGCTCCGACGGTTTTTTTCAACGTGTGTCCCTGGGCGCCCTGCGAAGCCAATCGGTTATCCACGGCGACGTCGGACACGGCGATGCACTGGGCCTTGTTGCACGACCACATGCGAACATTTCCCTCGCGACAAAGAGCGAACAGGTAAGTGTCGTCGCTGCACGCGTGGATCGCCAGGGCCATCGGTACCTGCGCCTCGACATTTCGGCCCCTGAAGGCCGTTGCTATACCGCTCAGAAAACGGGGCACGAACGAGTCCTGTTTGAGTTCGGTCGAGTGGACCATGTTTGTCATCGAGTCCAGACGGAGCAGGAGAATCGTCCCTGAGCTGTACGCCAGGGCGAAGAGGGCCTCTTCTTGTGGGAGGACCAGCCATGATGCAGCGGCGTGGGGCACAGGCGAATCTGAAAAATTTTATTTTTAAAGCTGACGTTGGAAATGAAAATCAAGTTTTTCGATTTAAATCGCTGGTTCAATGCGGTTTATTTTTTAATATAATATCGTGGAGTCGATCCCCTGAGTCTTACATTTCTTAACACAATTCTAATTGCGAGAAGTGTATATTATTTCGTTAAACAAATTTTTTTACTTGTATTTCCTGCATTTGGGATGACGTGAAAGATGTGCGGTTCTTTTGCATTCTGAGCTGAGACCTCGCCGAAAATTGATTGCACACTGAGGTCAGGATTTGGTGTCAATAAATATTCCTGAAGGAGTCAAAAATTAACACAAACATAAATTAATTCGTTACTAAATAAGTTCAGTGAAAGATAAACATAAGTTGAAAAAAAAAAAACAAAAGTACAAACCTGTCTGTGAATTTTGTCAGGGTGAGGAAACGTAAGCTTATAAATACTGTACACAGTAACGACCAAAATAATGACAGAATCGACAGTCTCGTGGATAGAAATCCCATCCAAAATTGGAGTGTCGACAAATTTGTATCTGATTCTACAGTTGGTTAAATTAACGTCGAGACTCTGCTCGACCAGCTCCAAAACGTCGTGTGAAATTCGCCAGTAGATAAATCTGTTTCGCGTGTAGTGCTTCAAACTGTTGTTATAGGCATAACCACCGGCCCTTTCTGGTACCTTGATGTCTTGCAATGTACTTTGGCTCCCTCCTAAAAAAAATAAATTTTATATACAACTTTTTATTCATCCACTTGATACTTTTTAGAGGTTAGGTTTCTTTCTTGCAAAGTAAAAACAATTTTATATTACAAAAAGCTTTTGCAATATAAAAGTGAGGTTATGTTGTCACACGATTGTTGTCAATTTCAACGGGGCGAGACTAATTAGATGACAAAATTGTTCAACATTTTCAAGACTCACCGGTATTCAAAGTGATTTCCTTCCATTTTTCCGGTAAAGTTTGATCGGGAATGACCTCACGATATCCCAGATGGAATTCCTTCATGATTCAAAAAGTGTCGACTTGAGGCCACTAAATTCAATCCAATATGATTTATATTTTTGTTTCAATTGCAAAGTTAAAAAAAAATAAATTTGTGAGATTTAAAATGTGATGACAACAATGTGAAGCGGGAACTGACAGCTACGAAATAACACCACCAGAGGCGCTGGCGTCGACTTTATTTTTGCATGGTTGCGTTCAGTGTTGATGTCTCTCTCAATCCCTCCTCCCCCCTCCTCATTTCGAACCCACCGATGTTTGTCAGATCATTTTCGGTTGCGATGTAGGTCGCGTTTCGGGGAAACGAAACTTGTTTCTCGACACTGGGCGTCAAACTCGTCCAAGTGTCAAACAATTGATCTCCGCCAGTTTTCATCTCGCCAGGTCTGTTCCGTCTTTTGCACAAATCTGACTGATTCAGAAAGTGAGGTTAGTTTTGGCTCAACTTAACACCCTTCTCGTCCCCTCTTTCCAATCGTTGATTTACAATTGTTTCACATCTCTGTACTTCCCCTAACTTCCGTTTCGCGTATTCACCTGTCAAAAGTTTTAGGTTAGTTTTCAATTTTCAGACAAAAAGATTGTTTGTTTAATTTTTTTTTCTTTACATTTTCATTTTATCTGTTGCACTGCTTTTTTAAATTTTTCTTCGAGTCCAGGTTTCACAATGCGACTTCGAGTTGAAAGACAAGTCGAGATTCACGTCAATCTTTGAGGTCAAACAATTGCATCTTATAAGAAAGGGGACACTTAACCTCTGACGCCTTGATTGAAACTGATTCTCTCAATTTATCAATGGATATCAAACTCTGTTTTCTTTTATTATTATCCTCGTTTAAAAATCTAATCCCTTCAATTTTAATCTCAAATTCAATTGAACAACAAATCATCCATCTTTTAAAAGTGAATTTTATATTTCAACCTGTCAAGATCAAAATCTTTCTACTGTCAACAACAATTAACATTCTTTATTTTCAGTCCAGCGTTTTCAAAGATGGAAGTTGGATTGAGAGTGGTGCGAGGTCCGGATTGGCGTTGGGGCGACCAGGACGGAGGCGAGGGCTTCGCAGGAACCGTCGTGGAGATCGGAAAACCTCCAGGAACTTGTCCCCAGAATGCCCCGGGGTCAGCTGACAAAACTCCAGACAAGACTGTGATCGTCCAGTGGGATCATGGCACCAGGAGCAATTACAGGATCGGCTACATGGACTCGTATGATTTATTAATTTTTGATAACGCCCCCGCGGGCATCAAACACACGGAGATCATCTGCGACGGCTGTGGAATCAGGGGCATCAGTGGGATCCTGTGGAAATGCTCCAGGTGTCACGATTATGACCTTTGCACTCAGTGCTACATGGCTGACATGCACGACCTCCAACATCCTTTTCTGAGGTTCTTAACTCCGGCTGCTGTTGGGTAAATTTTGAACTTGAACAATTTGTTTAGAATTTAAAATTTTGGATCGGTTTTAAACACTTTCACTTTTTTGTTTCAACTGGAATTTTTCTTTTACAGCATCCCTGTCAGCCCCAGAGAGAACTGTACAAAAATACCTCTCCAGGGCATTTTCATTGGCGCGACAGTTATCAGGGGACCGGATTGGGAATGGGGGAATCAAGATGGTGGACGAGGTGAAGAAGAAATTAAAAAAAAATCATTTTTTTTAAATCTTATAGTATAAAATCAAATTCCAAATTCTCTTTGACGTTTTTTAATTTTGTGTTTGAACATTTTTCAGGGAAGCAAAATAAAGGTCGAGTGATGGATATCCGAGGTTGGGACAACGAGAGCAATCGTTCGGTGGCCACGGTCACATGGTCAAATGGTCAGACCAACGTTTACAGGCTGGGTTACAAAGGTTGCGTCGATCTCTGTTGTGTGAAATCGTCATCTGCAGGGACGTATTATAAGGAACATCTGCCCTTGTTGGGCCAGCCTCTTCAACTGGTCAATGACTCGGCTTCCACGAGTTTGCCCAACGTTAAACAAACTTTCAACGTTGGTGACAAGGTTAAGGTTCGGGTTGACGTTGAAACTTTGCAAAATCTCCAAAACGGCCATGGGGGGTGGAACCCTAGGATGGCCGATTATATTGGACTGGTAAAAGAGTATAAAAATTGTAGAGGCTTATTGTTTTCTCATGTCTGAAAAACAATTTAAACGAAGTTCTTTTTTTGAATTGTATCTTCCAATTGAATGTTCAAATTATTTAAAAAATTTAAAACTGAAATTTAAAACTGAATGTTTAAATTGCTTGCTTCATTTGTGTTTTAATGTGTTTGTTTTTTTTAAGGTTGGAGTGGTGCACAGAGTAACGGATAAAGGTGACATTCGAGTACAGTACAACGCTTGCGATAATCGCTGGACGTTTAATCCGGAAGCGTTGGCCAAGTTGACTGTCAAGGACACTTTCTCAGTCGGAGATATCGTTAGGGTTAAAACGGATATGAACGCAGTCAAATGTTACCAGAAAGGTCACGGCGAATGGACCGAAACTATGAAACTGGTACTTTGGTCTATCAAAATAATCTCGTCTTGAATTTATATTAACAAATTTAACAATTGAATTTCAATGTTTTAGGACTTAGGAAAAACGGGCAAAGTGATCAAAGTTTATCCCGACGGTGACGTTCGGGTAGATTTTTCCATCCACGGAGTCGGGCATATTTGGACGTTCAATGCTTTGAGTGTGGTGCACGTTGATTCAACCCCCAAATCGGACTTGCAATCTGGTAAAAAGGATAAAATAAAAAAAGAAAATTAAACAAAGAAATATTGAATAGAAGACAATGAAAAACACGTTTTAAAAGCAAAACAGAGAGATTGGTTTTCGAACTTGGAATTGAATATTATTTTGATGAAAACTATTTTTTTTTGCACTCACAGCTAATGGAAAAATCGACACCGAAGTTCAAAAATTGTTACGAGAAGCTGCGAGGGGCGAAGCCGGAGTCGCGGCGGTGCGCGAGTTTCTGCGAAAAAATCCGCACAAAGTGGACGCGAGAGCTGGAGGGCCCTGCGGGGGCAACAAAACTTGTTTACAAATTGCGGCGCATCAGGGCCAGATCGAACTTTGCCAACTCCTCTTAGATAAGGGAGCTTCGGTTTATGCGGCAGACGAGGACGGAGACACTCCGTTACATTACGCTGCATTTGGGTTTGTACAAAATAATTAAAACATTGAAATAAAAACAAAATTAATATTAATGAAATTGAAAAAAAACGTCAGCATGTCTGATATTTAAAAATTGCATAATTTATAAAAATATTGAATCCACAGTAACCAGCCGGAAATAATGAAATTGCTGTTGAGTAAAAACGCACAAATCAATGCGATAAATCTGGGAAAGTGCAGCGCCCTACACATAGCAGTGAACAAACAGCAGTCGGCTTGTGTAAAACTGTTACTGAGATACGGCTGTGATGTCAATCTACAGGATTCGTATGGAGATACAGCGTTGCACGATGCGATTGGAAAGGACGCCCTGGACATCGTTGATGCTCTCTGCGCAAACGAGCAGATTAATTTTTCGCTTTGTAACATGAGAGGATTTAACGTTCTGCATCACGCGGCGCTCAAAGGAAACGCACAGTGGGTGGTTGCTTTTTGTCCACTAATTTTGTTAACAGAAGTAAAACTCAAATAACATTGAAACTGTGATACCATTAAGATGACAAATCATCCAAAAATGTTTTGTTAGTTAAAATTAAATTATGTCGACGGCAACAAATTAAAATTGTTTGTTTGAACATTGAAGAATGAAGATGAAATGAATGATTTGCAGTGCAACTAAACGTCTGGTATCGCGGGCACGTCACCTTGTGAACGCAAAGAAAAACGACGGATTCGCTGCGTTGCATCTGGCGGCGCTCAATGGACACCGCGAAGTTGCTTCGATTTTGCTGTCCCCGACCCAAGGCAACGCCACGGTCGACGTGGAAAACAAACGACGACAAACTCCGCTCTATCTGGCCGCCTCGCAGTCGCACTGGGCGCTCGTTGAACTTCTCGTCAATCACAATGCAAGGATCGGGGCTGCGGACGAGGACGGTGACACTGCTTTGCATATTGCCATCACCAAAGGCAGACACTTGACAAATCTGGTTAACCTGATGGACATCATGCGCGATGCTCCGAAAATTCATTCGGTTAGGATTTATAATCTCACTTAAGGTGGTTCTAGTTAACGAGTGATAACTCGTCAGATCAAATTGACTTTAATTGAAATTAAATTTAAAGTTGGAGTTTAATTATAAGATGATATAACTGGTTGGTTGAAAGATATTTTTACTGTCCCGCTGGAACCACCGTGATAAAATTGTAGAACTGACTGCTATCTTTTCGTTTGTTATTGAAAATTGTCATGGGAAATCATTTTTGTTTGAAGGTTTATCAAGAATTGTCGAGGAACGGATCGAAGACTGACTTGGCGATGATTTGTTTTCTGGTCAATTATGACAGAAGCGGGGACAACATTTTGGAAACCGCGAGAAACAAAAAAGGAAAGACGCCCCTCGAATTGTTGCAAAGCGATCCGGATTATCCCAAGATTGCGGAACTTTTACGGTCGTTCAAGTATCCTCTTCGTGCTATAGAGTAAGAATTCAAACGATGTTTTTAAATTAAAACATTTTATTCGACGATTTGTTCAAGTGGATCCGCTTCATAATTATTTTGTTTCTTTTTTAGGACTGAAGTTGCATCTAATCAGTCGCACGAAACTTCTTCCCCGGAAAGTGAATCTGATGCATCCCCAAAAAGTCCTGTTAATTGTGGAGAGTGTTCTATGGAATTGGCTGCAGGTGACAGTGCCGCCGGCTGTGCAAATTGTACTGCGGAAAAAATTCGAATTGAAAATGGTAATATCGTAACGACCAAACGAGAAAAATGAAATGTAACTTTGATCATTGATTATTCATTTGTTCATAACATTTTGTTGTAGGTCAACAAAAGGAGAAAATAAAAAACCTAGAAGAATCGAAAGCAGAAAAGAAGAAGGAGGAGGCAAACAAATTGCCGGTCTCGGAGAAAGATCTAGAGCGACTACGTTATCTGGAAACAAAGCTCGCAGATTTGGAGGAGGCGCACATGTGCAGCATTTGCATGGAAAGAAGGCGCAACGTTGCTTTTCTGTGCGGCCATGGAGCCTGCGACCACTGCGCTGCGCCTCTGAAAACGTGCCACATGTGTCGACAAACTATCACGCAAAAAATCAATCTCTATTGAGCATTTTCGTTGGAAATGCTTTCTCGTTGATTTTTTTTATTTTGCATTTTGAATAACAAAATATACAAGTCAGGGAACTTGACAATTCTGCGTTTGCCAAATATTAAAAATGTTTGATCTTGTACAACTTTGATTTTTAATTTTTCATAATAATTTATTAGGTATTTAACAAATTGATTGATCGCTCATTGTAAGGACGTTCGTTTCGATGTTGTACCTTTTACAGTTGAATGTAAATAATTTATCATTTGCACAAATATTAAGCAGATTTTGTATATAATTATAAATACAATGATGATAATTATGTTTGTAACAATTATGTAAAAGCACTTTTTTTTGGTTTCGTTTGATGTTAGATTTTGTGATATAACGCAAATGTGATAAATATTTGATATAACAAAAAAACGAGGATGCATTTAGCGAAAAAAAAATCTTCGAATCTCGTCCAAAATGCATGCCAGAGTATCCAATTTTTGCTAACTTGTATGGAGTTATAAATGTAAAACATTGCCAACATTTCTAAAAGTAGAAAAAAAACTCGTGATGATAAAGAAATATTCAACTGTTTTGAATATTCAGTCATTGAGTTTGCAATTTTTCGTCTGAATTCGAAATTTGTACTAATAAATATTTTATGACAATTTTTGACTGCAGCTATTGCGTTGCATGTTTTATATAATAAAGTAGCCGAAATAAACCAAAAAAGTGCAAGGAAAAACGTATTTAAACTTTATATGTACGATTATAGATGTAATAAAATAAACTTTTCAAATTCAGTGATGCTTCCTTCATATTTACAATAACTAATATTTGTATACTTTTTATCCATTTAAACTTATTATTAACATTTTCATTTCATCTGGGATTAATGTATTAATATTTATTTTGCTATTTGACTTAAGTTCGTACAAAAGAAAGTACAGTTATTATTATAGTAGCATAAATATATAAATAAGAAAGACTATAATCTGAGTCTTTCAAAAAATTTCCAATATTTTGAAGTCATCATTGTTGCGCATGCGCGAGTTCCGCCATATTGGCGTTGACAAGACAGCTGCCAAAGCTTGAGACACCGACCGTTCGCGCATGCGCGGGATTGAACTGTTGGTGTGTTGACAAGACCGCCACTGTCCGCCAACCTTCGACTGACTTTCTGCGCACGCGCAGTAAGCAATTGTCGAGACTTCGTTTCGAAGACTTCTTCGAATGTCTTTTTTTTTCTTGCGTTTGCTCCTCGAGTTTCGCGTTTTTTGTGAAATGTTTTGTGTGTGTAACGTGAAGTTTGATATCAGTGCGTCGGAAAACTGTTTAGCAAAAATTCACCGAAATCGAGGCTGACAATTTTCAGGTTTTTGATGAGATGGAACATCAATCCTGAGCAACCTGAGATCGTCAAAAGTAAGTTTGTCCTTGAAAAATGACGTAAACAAAAACAATTTGCGACAAAATAAATGTGAGTGAAAATAACAAAACAAAAGCATGTGAAAGCAATAGTTTTCGAAAAAACGATAATAAACCAAGATAGAGAAGAATTATTTTTATACAAATAACAAAAGTTATACAAAAATGTCTAAACAATAACAGTACATGATAGATCCCAAATGAGTTCAAGGTTTTTTTTATTAAATATGATGCCAATTTTGAACATAACCTCAAAGTAGGGTTATGTTAGATTTATTTTGAAGGACTAAGTAGCAACTAGTACATCACGCGACATAAAAAGAAAATGTTTGTTAGACAAAGACATACGAAAATTACGCGACCACTCTCGGGTTAACACGATAACAATTCGTGGTCAATTAATAACACTTAATACTTAATGTTTACGATCTCTGTAGTACTAAATCTCTTACAATTTAATATCACGAGATGACATTGACTAATATACATCTCGACATCGCTGCGAGAGATTATAATATCACATCAAATAAGGTACACGCATTTATATATGATTTATTGCAAGACGTCATTTGGATTGAAAAGAGACGCCATCTCGTGTATGAATATGCAACAAAAACAATTTATCATCCGCCCTGAACCAAAAGTAAACAAATCAAAAATTTTTCCCCATTTTCGAGGGAAAAGAGAAGCCTTAGACGCGCGGCAGCGATATTATCGGAACCCGTACGGCGGTTTGATAAGCAAGTCTTGGTTCTCTGCAGTTCGCCAAAACATATGCGTCTGCGATCGTATCGTAATTCCCTCGGTTACAATTTATCATCAAAGCACCGCATGAAATGACGCTGATGTGAGTAAATGCATGAAAAATATATTCGTCGTGAACCAGTGAGTAAGGTCGTTTTATAATTGTCACTGAATTTTCTAATGGAAATTAGTTTAAATTGTTCGAAAGAAATCAGTTTCATGTTTTCGCTCGATGGTTTTTTTAATATTTATTACAGGGTAATATTTATCGTGACATTTTCATTTACATTTGCAATTTCTCCTATTTAAACGCTCCGGTTAAAATAGCGTCGCCAACATGTAAACACGCGTCGATCTTTGTTTATAAATTGGCATCGACGATATTCATTTTATTGTAATCACAATTTGCACGTTTGTAAACATTATTTGTATCGTTTGTAAACAATATAACATTTGTAAACAGACATCAATTTATCTGAAAATCAAAAATGTTTGTTTACATTTACTTGTCACATGTTTTCGTAACATAAATATTACGACACCATGAAATTGGTAACTGTTTTTTTTTCCGCAGCCAACTTCAGAGGTGTTGCCATCTATAATGAAAACAGACAAAAATAAGCACATTCAAAAAAGTGTTAACTGTTTCTTCAAGGTTAATTGAGGTCATAATATGTAATCAGCTTATTTTCAGCTCATCCCTCCCCCCACCCCTTTTGAAAAAAGTTATCGATTCCTCTGAAGTTGGCCATAAGAGCTAATGCGCGCGCATCGGCAACAGAAATATAAACAAACAAACAATTGTCTTTTCAAAACAACAAAAAAAAAAAAAAAAGAAAAGAAAAAAAATATAAAATAAAAAGAGAAAAAAAAACGTTTAAAACAGTCAAATAAAAAGTACTCGATCATTTTTATCACAAATTATCCAATCGCGTTATCTCCTTTTCTAAAAACTTTATTTCTCTAAAAAGTTGAGTGGAGGTGTACGCGATTAGAGGAGAGTGATTAGTGCTCGGTAATCGATGGAACGTCGGTAGGAGAAAGAAAAAAAGAAGTGTCTCCGCTTCCGGTATCGGCGACTCTTCCTCGTTGGCTTATTTCCGCAAACGGCAAAGACTTGTGTGCTCTTCCGGGTGCGCCTGCGTGGTGTCTCCGTTGTCCCATGATGCGCGCGAAGACTAACAGAGGGTAGGCTATATCGTCACAAGAATGCAACGGGGGTTGAAAACCAAGGGCCGAGAACGCTCAGTGCGATTCGTGACATTGAGCAACGCGCAACTCCGCCGCTCCACGCTACACTTCGCTATCGAAACGTGTTCTCGTATGGTGCCTCTTTCGTTCCCTTCGTGCTTTATGGTTACCACTTAGCTCACGTCTCACTTTATATTTGTCACGATCGTTTATTTTTCTTCTTTTCTTCACACCTTCAATTTTTTCCCCACTCCCTTTTTTTCTGCACCTTTCGAATGTTATTCTCCTCGAATGACCTCTATTTGTCATTGTTTTGTTTATTATCTTTTCTTTTTCTATCGTTTATTTTCTGTTTTTGTATTTTTTATTTATTATTGATTATTAATTATTTTGTTGATAGTTACCTAATGTTTATATTTTCCTAAATTACTCAAAGGACGGTTAACGTTTGATTTTCTGTTTGTTTATCTCTCCCCTCCCCTCTGATATAATTTTGTTTCGATTTTGTGACGTTTGTTTTGGAACAAAGAAATTGTTGGCGGAACACAATTCCATATACATGATCGAGCGGCAACTTTTTATTCCGCAAAACTTTCTTTTGCAATAAAAAAGAAAACCCATTCCTTCATTGTCATTCAGTTTGTATATGGTCATGAATATTTGATCGCCCCGATGAAAATCAATTCCACATTTTGTTCCCTCTAAGTATGCACCTGGTCCATAACTTTGTTTAGTTCTGATAAGATCAACAACTCGCTAAATTCGTCACCAAAAATTTTTGCGCCCGCAAAACTGTTTTCCTCCTCATTAGTCAACTTTGCGGGACAAGCTTTTAAACTCTTAATTAAAAAGAAAGGCGACCCTTTTTGGTCGCAGTTCCATAATCCAAAATTCATCCACTGAATTTTTTTTCTCTCTTTATACCTTCCCTCACGACGATTTTTAATTTCATACTCCTTAATGGCCTTTCCCACTTTGAATTCACGGCAATTTGTGTTTCATTAAGGGCAAGTGTTTTTCGTGTTCCGCGCGTTCCTTTTTTTTGTCGCACGCAAAATTATTTTCCGTCCAATGCAAATGCATTGATAAAGTGCTGAATAATAACCCGCCTTCATCTTTTTACCTTCTTTTCTGTTTTTTTTTTCTTAAATTACCCAATTAAAAGCCACGTGACCCACTGAACTTTATCCTTTCGACCAAATTGTAACCCCTTCAATTACAATTATCAGATCTCTCTTTCGTTCTTCATTCAATTTTCTCGATTTCCAGTTATTATTTTCATTTTCACTTCAACCTTGAAACTGTCCTAATTTGTTTACATTCTTTTTGTTTTGATTTTGTCTTGATTTTGTTTGTTTACATTCTAATGTTTTGAATTTGTTTTGACTTTGTTTGGTTTGTTTACATTTTAATGTTTCGACTTTATTTCGTTTGTTTACATTCTAATGTTTTGATTTTTTGATCTCTGTTTACGTCGTCACCGTTAATGTTTTGACACTGGTTCGGACATTGATATGTTAATTTTGTTGTTTTTGTTTTTAATTATTTTTTCAGAAGTGACGTCCGTTGTGCGACAAAAAAAAAGGAAAAACGATGATATAAAGTATAGTGAAGTGGATAATCACTGGATAGTTATGTGCCGATAGGGCTAGTGTGGGATCGACCAAAATAAGTCAGACGCGATGGGTTGCCGCAAAAACGCAAGGATTATTCACGCTTATCTCGTTTGGTTTGTTATCAGAGCTGCGGCTGCCGGGCGTGTTTTTGGTAAGCTCCCTTGTACTGAAATTGTTCCGCATACACGTGATACTGTCCGTGCTTTGATCAGACTGTCGCGCTACCTGCTGCGTGTGTAATTATGCGATCTCCATTATTTGTTGACTCCCCGGCACTTAGAATTGAATCTCACAAATGAACAGCGGTAGAACAAAAACCAAGGGTTCAAAGATTTTCAACTCGATCTAGTGTCGGTCGTGATAACAACAGGGGACAAACAAATAAACAGTCTGAATAATCAAGATGAAAACAAACCCATGCAAATTTGTTTGTTTACAACTTAGAGACAATTTTGTTGCTGAAGATTTATTCACAATTTTGTTTACATGTTTTGAACTGTCCGTTTTGTCCATTGACAAACAAATTTGTTTGTTCAGTTAAACGGTTTTTGTATTTATTTTTTTATTTATCACAATTGCGCCTGAGGTTAATGACCTTTTTGAATGATTTTCAATGATACATCGTATGATACGTTGAAATCCGTATGGACGATTTAGATCAACATTTTGATGTGAATTAATTTATCGTTGGCCAATCCCGGTGAAATATATGAAATAAGAATATTTATCCGCCAGTTCAATTGCATCCGTTTTCAAATTTAATTAACACACTACATTTAACTGTAAATTTGAGCCGCATATTTGAGAATATAGAAATCGATAGATGATTTATATTTAATCGTAGTCCGGAGTTATAACAAACAGCGCTCTGAGCAATATTCCAATTCAGTTGGACCAGTGTCATTTTTTTTTTTGACTTTTTCTAAATGCTCATCACAAATTCAGCAATTTTGCATGAATAGAATAACTGATTTCTTTTTTTATTTAGAATCAATGTTCAGCTATTCAATAATTTCTTCAATTAACGGTTTTAAAAACAATATATGATCAATGAATAGAGATACATTTTTATTTGTGTTATTATTGTCCTTTAATTTTTTTTCCAGTAATTGAATAAGCATAGGTTTTGAAACATTCAGCAGCGTTTAATCTTTTTTAAAATAATCACGTTGAAGAAAAATGAACAATAAAATGAAAAATAATTTTAAAAAGCAAGTGAAATAAAATGACAATATAGGTAATCGAAGATATTCATCAAATTTAAAAGGGGTAAAAAATGTTAGTTTTTCATGCAAGCGAAGAGGTGCACGCTTTGTTGTGATAAGTAAATTTATTCGACCATTGCGTGTCAACATTTTCACGCAACGTAAACGAAATCGTGTAACGGTCAATGCAATTATTTGATAACGCACAAAAAAAAAAACCGAAATAAATAAAAATAAAATAAAAAACAAATAAATAAAATAATGGAAAAAACCGCTGCATTTTTCATTCAAGAGTTTCTGAGTTATTCGAAATGAAATCAAAATTGTTTTAATTCCGATGAAAATTTTGCGCTTTCATCGATAAAAAATAAATTGCAAAATAAAATTTTCCATACGATACGATATGTAATTGGAAACAATGCGGTAAATGTTATTTCAACGGGTTGTAATTATTTATTTGTTTGGCTTGCATGAAATAAGCAACACAATGGCACAATATTACAATGATTTCCTTGATGTAAAGCTAATGATATATTCATAATATCTTTGATTACAGCTTGAAATCAGAAACAGAGCATATAACAACCACATCAATTTTATCGATCGACGTCATGTGTCGCTGTTATTTATTTTTTATTATTTGGATTATTATTTGTTAAGGTAGAGAAAAAAATTGACTTCCATAGTCAAAACAACGGTTACATCGAAAGTATTCAAACAAATTATATTATTTATAAAAAAATAGTATGAATAATTTTTATAGCAAATGGAGTAAGCGGACATGTTGAAAAAAAAAACAATTTAATAATTTTTTAATCAAATATTATTATTTAATAAGTTTTGCGCGTGACTTCGTTGGTGTCTACAATAATACGCATAACCTCAAACGACTGTCTTTGAAATTAATTTTCACAAAATTTTGAACCGTTACCTGTTTTTCTCTCGATTTAAATATCCGTTACATTCTGAAAAATAATAAGAAAATAGTTGAGATATAAATGACAATAGGTTTTTGGTGCAACTAAGCGTTTGGTCCATATACGCCATACATTTTACAACCAACTTTGAACTTAAACATTCGTAAAATGTATTCCATAAATTCGTAAAAAGACTATTCCATAGCTCCAAATCTGCTACTGTAGCGCCATCTCCAAACATGAACTAATGGTGCAGTGCTGAATATTATGTTCGATTTTATAAACTATGAAATAATAAATAAACCCTTTTTCATTTTTAAAAATATCAATATATTGAAAAATTTTTAACATATCAAAAATTGTTTCCGAAACATTACTTTTATTAATGAAATTTTGGCTCTACAACAAAAATTACGATTTTCGCCACGATTATTTACATTTTCATGGCGCTGCAGACGTTATGGAAAAGGCCTATATAAATTGTGTTTAAAAATCTAACCTAAAAGTTTGTTTGGGTCGGAGTTCGTTCTCCGGGAATTTGTTCATAAAAATTACAATAACTGTTGATTTTCAAAATACTGAGAAGAGCGACATTCTACACTAATGGGAGAATTCGTAGCACAAAAAAAAAATATCATTTTTCGTTCAAGAATGTAAACAAACAATGATTTCTACGAATAACCTCCACTTCGAAAACTAGAAATCATTATTCGTCAGCGTTTTATAATAAAAATTCAGTTTTTTGTGTAGGAATGTGTAAAATAAGTGAGAAAATTTCGCTCTTCTCGTTGAATTAATTTACAATTACATTATTAATTTTAATTAAAGAAATCTGTAATGTCGGTAACTCTAAATAATTTTTATCGTGTGTTGTTTAAAATAAAAAGCGAATTAAAAAAAAACAACAAAGTAGACATTTTATCCCTGCTTTGTGATACAGTTTGGTAAAAATTCATAAAAATTTCAGAATTATTATTACAAGTTTTCTTGTCGATTTAAGCATCGTAAAATATTATTTTTTTTCTTCCCTTCTTAACTCGCAGATTTGTAACAGCGCCGATGCGATGGCAAAAATATGCACGGCTTTTGTTGCAACTTTTATTTCCATCGTGCGGCGTTGACGTTCGAAAAAACACTTTGACATGAAAAAATATCGCGACATGCGAATAAAATGTAAATATAAGCGGAAGTAATTGTACGAAACAGTGATAAATATTGTTTTGGCTTTTCGGCGTTCACTCGATGCGATCACTTTTAAGATTAATTACACGCTCGGTTGTTGAAATGTTGCTACGGTTGTCTTTTTTTTTTTGTGAATTGGAAAAATCATAGGTTGAATTTTGACCCTCATCCTTCCTTGCTATTTATTTTACATTCTATAAAAAAGATAAACAAAACGAAAATGATAAAAGTCTATAGAACTTTAAAAAGATAAAAAATTCATCCGCGCAAGTTAATATAAAATTCGAAAGTTTTATTTAATGTCCGCAACATATATAACGGCAATTACAACAACTTTTATATTAATTTTTTTGTTGCCACTCGTAACTTTTGCACTGTTCAAACACTGCGAAATTGCATTTTCGAACTTGAAGTGGAAAGAAAAATAGAAAAATTATTCATCGAAATTCAATTTCAAACTGGATAGAAAATTTGGTCCTAGCTTTTGATATACAATTCTATTTATTTACATTCGCGAATCGAGATGATAGTAATTTTAGATTGTTTTACAACTTCCAAGTATCGATTTGTGCCGCGTATAAAACTTTCCGCGACCAAGAACTTTTTGAACAGCAATTTTAATGTTGTAGAAAAAAAAAAAAAAAAATATCGATTAAATATTCAATTAATTAAATTTTTTTAATTAAATTAATTAAAAAAATATTTCATGGCGAGCATTATTCGCGAGATATGTGGAGATGGGAAATTTAAATTTTATAATTGAACGAATATTTTGCAACTAATGAGAAATATTGTAACTCGATCTATACATATAATGTAAAAATAAATTTGAGTAAAAACCAAGTCAATAATGTTGCGTAAACACTTCCAATCAGATTTATTAATTGCATCCATTTATTACATCAAATTATTTCATAATAATTGACATACATTTAATTTTACTCTTTCATCAGTTATACAGCTCGGTTTTAGAAAGCAAATTTTTCATCAATTGAGAAATTATCAATTTGAACAATTGAACATAATTCGACTTCGTTATTATAGAAGGAATTACAATATTGTTCGGAAAGTATACAATTTATTCGTTCAACTTTTCTATTAAATCGGTTTTTTATAACTCGTTAGAGACTCTTTTTGTGAAACTAATAATTATCGAAAATTAATATGAAAATCAATTTATCTGAACCGCATGAATGAAAATGCAAAATAATTTATATTTCCCTGAATACGTCTCAATATGATGAATACCTCTCATCTTCTCAAGTGAAAATGTATATATGGGTCCATAAATGGCACATATATGAAACATAAATGACACATATATAGAATATAAATGAGACATTTATGTATTTAAATAATAATATGGCCCATATATGGGCCCGTTTATGAGACATAAATGTCACATATATGGGTCCATATATGCCGCATAAATGCCACATATATGGATTTTTTAGGTGGATCGCCATATATGTCACAAATATGGAACCATATATGTGACATTTATGGAATCATATACGTGCCATTTATGTTCCATTTATGGACACATATAAATTAAATTAAATTACAAGTTTATTTGTCACGCTCGGATAATTGTGTCTTAAAATTAAACTTGATTGTAGACATTTAAACGCGATATAAAGTTAACATTTATTATATTTCAAATTCATCCTGATGTAAATTTGTAATTACTTTTTCCATTTTGTAAAACATTTTCCAAATGAAAGGAACTTTTCGTTGTAACTCGATATAATATTTAGAAATAAAGTGCGGAAAAAAGTTGTTTCTGAAGTGAATAATAAATTAACAATAATTATGATACATAAAAACATTTCATTTTAACATTGCTTTGGTATCTTGGCTGGAAAAAATATTACAATGTTTAATATAAAAAGTTAAATATGAAATGTTACAAACAAAACCGTCACGGATGCTGTATAAAAGAATGAACCTTTGATTGGATATGAAAAAACATGAGAGATTGAGAAGGACGGAGTATATGAAGCGGGGCCGTTAAGTAGCATCATGAAAAGCCAAATTCGAAACAAACGTGACACGTGAAATTTGAGCAATAATTTGGTAACAAGGATCTCCGGCCAGTGTGCAGACCGCGCTCGTATTTCGCGCGTAGAAACTAACATATTAGTGGCTGTTGCTATTGTGAAGGCTCGTTGCTAATGCGAATCACTCGGTAGTCTCACGGATGCATAATAAACATATCTGTTCGTCGAGAGGATCGAATATGTACAACACTCTGACGTTTTGCGAACAATTGTTTGTAGTGTTATATGCTTCCTTGTGATAAAAATGCAATTCTATACCGTCCTGGATAATACGAAATGTATATAATCACACCGAATGCGCCTCTCAGTTTTATTATTCAGAATACACGCTCTCAACGTACAATTTTTTGTATACCAAATGACTACTTTTTGATACATCAGCCTTCCCTTTTTTTGCGTCCTAAAAATTCATACCCCAAAATATTTTCATTTCACTCCGAGTGTGTGTTTCTCTTCCTTCTGTTTTTTTATTATCAATTTTAAATATTTTTACGTCTACTTTTTCCTCTATTTGTTGTCATTCGAGGATGGCGATCTGCAAAAAGCTTTTTCCTTTTTTTCTTAAAATGTTTCCGTTTATTGTTTATTCAATAATTGCTAAAATTTATATATAAAGTCAATTTGTAACTGATACGACAATATTTCGATGGTTCGTCCGAAAATTGAGGCAATTCAAAATTTTCCATCTGAAATAACATGGGATAGTTCATAGCACAGTTTTCGTACGAGCCATTGATTTAGTTTGTTATTTGTATAGAAACGTCAAATTTTACTTTTAGAAAAAGTAAGTTTAATGCCATACAATCCCAGCCAAAATGAAACATATATGGTGCCATATATGCGACATATATGGTTGCATATGTGTGACATATATGCAAGCATATATGGTTGCATATGTGTGACATATATGCAAGCATATATGGGATTCGCCATTTATGTAAGAATGTATGCTACATATATGTCGCATATATGGCACATTTATGCCGCATATATGTCTGCATATATAAAATTTTTTTTTTTTCTCCGTGTAGTTGAATATAAAAAGTGCGACAGCACAACTGTTATAACTTATAAATTTTATTTGTTATATTTTATTTATCCGGACTATCATACTAATTTCCTTTTTTGCTACTCTACATATTGTCACGTCTCAAATCTTTATTTTTCATAACTCTTCTTATAATTGAATTTTCTTCTGTGAACGTTTCCCCTTTGTCATGGTCGTAATTTGTTTACAGACAAATAAATATACTGAATATTCAAAGTTTATTTACAACTCTAAACTTTATAACAATTATTTTTCGTGATTCCGGTCATGCATAAGAATTTTGCTCGCGATTTAGCCTTATTTCTATAAAAAAATTAGACTCGATGCTTTTATTTATTAACAAACTAATAACTTGACACACCATAACAAGTTGTTGAAAATTATTATAAAAGAAATCAATTTAATGTTTCATTTTTCCTCTATTTAAAAATTTCTCTTTATTCAGGTGAAAAACAGTAAAAATTATTATTATTACACAAAACGAATTTTCATTTGATAACACATTAAAAATGAGCCTGTCAAATAAAACAGCCTTTAATGGAATTTTTATCGGTTTCTGAGTATTTTTTCACGTGTTTTACGAATTGGGACACCTTATTCCCAGATAATAGTACAAATTTACTACTTTTTTCTCTCACTCCACTTCTTCATTACATTTGACTTAAAGTTTAATTAAGTTACATCAATTTTGAATAGAAATTAATACTATTTGAATGTAAATAAATAAAAATGTACTCAGTTGAGTACCAAAAAATGTCTCATCAAGATAGTAAAGCGATTTTTGAGAAAATTCGACGCTGCAACCTTATTTTGAATTTTTACTTTTGTGGGGATAAAAGAGGGATGGTTCCAAATACTTTCTTTCTCGTATAATTTTTATCTCGTATGAAATTACTTATAAAATTTATTTTCAAAATTTCAATTTAATTTATTATATAAATAACCACCTCAAATAGTATTTGTTTAAATACAGCTCTAAAAGTAGTTTTGTGCAAGTTATCTCTCTTACATAAAAAGTGACGAAAATATTACTAAAAGTAAAGAAATTACCCAGGCAAAAATTCCATATATGCAACATATATGCCACATAAATGGCTGCACATATGTCACATAAATGCTGCATATATGGAGCCATACATGCAGATATATGCATCATATATGTAGCCATACATGCAAATATATGCTTCATATATGTAGCCATATATGCAAATATATGCATCATCATATATGTAGCCATATATGCAGCATGTATGTTTTTTTTTTGCCTGGATTTTTTTACATATAAGGGGTTATACCATTAAAAATAAACCGAAAAGCAGAAAAATTTATTTTTGGAAATAAAACACTATTTTTACAATCGATTTTCACTTATCGACTTGTTATATGATCGCTAACGTGAGCACCCCCACCACCTCCAAATTAGTGTCATAATTTTAGACTAATTAAAGACACTTAAAAGAAGCGTTGCAACTAATTTTTAGAACGACTTGTGGGGGGCGGTGACAGCCGAGTTTTTTAATACCAGCATAATTTTAGACCGATTGCAGACCAACCGAATAACGCATTTAATATGTGAGTCTTTTTTTGTTTTTAAAAATTAGCATTTGTTACCAAAAATTAGAAAATATTAGATTAAAAAATTTTCTGACACCGGCATATTTTTAGACTAATTACAGCAACCCGAATAACATCATAAAAAATAATCAACAGTCATCTACGAAAATGTCAAGACGTGTCAAAAAATAGTATGAAATCGCGCATTTTACATGTTTTTTTTTACATTTTCCAGTATAACTAAATATAGTATAGTATTTTGTGTAACTGAATTATCGAAAATATGTCTTACAGATTTGTTCTGTATTAAATTTCGAACATTTTGGCGGCAATTCAATGAACATCAGCGACTTTTCAAGTTCAGAAATTGTAAAAAAAAAAAGTTTCCGAGGTATTTAAAAAAGGTGAAAGCAGTTGTAGAAGTGATTTGATTTTATTTTTGATAATGTTGCAGGTAGATTTTATCAGTTGTATCAATTTTCGCGCATCGTGTACAAAATCATCGGTACAAAAACATTGCGAAAAATATGCTTGACTGACAAATTCAGATTTCAATTATTTTACTGGATTATTTTAATTCAATGTTTCTTTTTACCTTTGTGATATTCGAATGAATGAAACTTGTCAAACGTTTGATATTCAGGTGAAAATGTTTGTAATTAATATCCATAATTAGATTATAACAATGTTCACAATCACACATCGAATTATATTAAATGCAAGCAACGATAAATAATTAGAAACCGGGTTCAAACGTGTCATATAGTTCGGATCAATCTTGTCGTTCTGAACAAAATATTTGTAAATTTATCGCAATATCCCATTAATTTTGGACGTCACGCGAATCAATACTTGTGTACATACAGAATCAAATGTATAAATAGCACGTTTTTTGTTTGACCCATGCGTAATCTAACTAGCCTACCAATTAACGCATCTCTGTTATTTGTACGTTTATACAAAATTTATCGTTGATTTCACAAATTTAAGGGGATGGCTCAAGCTTGGTAATACCATCAAAATGAATTCAGTTTGTGTGCCAAACTTTAAAAATATTTCATAACAAAAATTATATCAGCAGATTCTCTGTGATATTAATCGACATTAATTGATGTACGAATGTTTAAAAGTTTGACATTTCTGTTTTAATAATAGTGAATATTTGATCTCTATGTGTTTGTATAATTAAAGTTGTTATAACAGGCAAGTTGACGATTGAATATATGAGATGAATTCGAAATGTAGTTTACACTGAATAAATAAGTGTTTTGTTTTATAACATTTTTGTACAAAAGATACATATCCCTAGTAAAAAGGATCAAATATTGTCCATACATAAAACATATATTGACAATATATTATTTCAGAAATCATATATTGACAATATATTGTCAATATATTATCAATATATTGACAATGTA